>JADWOT020001415.1:37374-185843 GCA_036345935.2 Taenia hydatigena
GTGGCGAAGAAATCCTTGCAGCACTGATTGTCTAGTGTTGGCTTCAGCACGCATCACTTGCACACCTTGCCCTATGCTTCCCACTCGGTGTGGCTGTAGGCGGTCAACAGGCTATTTCACCATCTCCTAAATGTCAGCAGCTCTTCTGTTAACTCTTTGCTTACCACCTCCAGCTGCCTTTTTAACTGCTTCTGTTTTATGTCAGTAATGACGCATATTGCTCTATTATCAGGAATGTGGAGTCGTGCGAGGTGTGAGGGCAGTAGATTAATCGCCTTAATTAATGATGATCATTCAAGAAAAAGCAAAATCTTGAGCACGATATAATGGTTTGTAGAAGTGCTCGATTGCTTGTATCGTTTGTGCAATTAGCATTGCCCCCACCATCGCAGCCGAGATCCACCTTAAAGTGAGAGGAACAAACCTAAGTGATTTTGCGTTTCCCAACTGTACACATCATGCTATTGCGCAGATGCTGCTACCCCAAGCGATGCGTTACAACAGCTTTTGCTACCTCTTTCACTTGGCTTGTTGTTCTAGGGAGTTCAAGTCTACGTTAAGGAATTGGGCCTATCTCACATACCACTGTGCTCACGGTTACTCGACTACCTTGCGGGACTGCGAGAATTTCGGCACGAAAATGTCAATACTTTCATAAGATGCTGTGTGACGCCGCAGTCCTTCAGTCTTGTTTATCACTGCTGTCATCGGGGAAGTCTTCAGGTGATGATATAAGTCCCCCTCATTTAATTGGCTAAAAGCTCTCATTCACATCACTGCTTTCATCTTCAACATTTTCCACACACATGCCTTTAATGATATCAGCGACTTGCTGACGAATTCGTGTGAGTTCTGGCACAATGCACAAGAGCATGAATACTGGCTGACTTACAGGGATAGACAGAAAGGGCGGGATATTGGGCACGACGGATGGGAACGTACCGGTGAACTACAGTAGAAGCTTACTTCATAAGCACTTCATGAACATCCTCACAAAAGGACTCCTCTAACAACAAGCAGAGTTGCTTTGTGTTAGCCCCTTCGTAGAACATTGACCTAGCCGCCACGCTTTTCGTTCTGTTCTACATGCTTCAAAATGGCCGTCCAAAACTGATATTCTCCACCAATTAAAGGATTGCTGTATGAACTATAAATGAGAGGGCAATGAAGACTACTGCCATGCTCCAATCTCACACCCCTTGCAAATGCTGCATAACAGCCTTTGGAGAGAAACACTCGTCCGTAACTCTAACACTGATTCCATTCATATGCAACGGACATTCAATTCAGTGATACACGACACATGCTGCCGACTTACCTGTTACTGCGTTTCCGTGCGTAGGATGTTATCAACATTAAAAGCATCACATTTGACTGGGATTTCAAGGTCTCTCACTTGACTGACTTAGTTCGGGTGAGTCAATGCTATCTTATGGCATTTGAACAAATCTCTTCTCCCTAATATTTGTAACTACAACCTCTAATATGACATTACAAGGGAATGGAGTACCTCCACAGCACAAGCCTCAAAGCCCACGGAAGACTCAAATCGGCCAATTGCGTCGTTAACTGCCGATACGTCTTAAAAATCACCGACTTTGGCATTCCTAAAATCTACAACTTGACAGACAGTTGTCCTTCAACCAACCCCGAAGGTTAGTTACATTCATTACCCTCCGAAATTGCATCTCATTCACAGAAAAATTGTGGACAGCGCCTGAGCTACTATGTGATGAGACCTTGGCGTTAGTTGGAACCAAGCCGGGCGATGTCTATGCATTCGGTATAATAATGCACGAAGTCTTTTGTCAGACGAAACCATATGGAATGGAAGATGCTTCAGCAGAAGAGATTATAGAACGCGTCAGGAGCAAAGAAAAACCCGCTTTTCGGCCACGAGTGAGTATTTCTTTGCACCCCAGGGTATCACTATGAGTTTATCAATGCCTTCACAGGAGGATTTCAGATGTATTGAGACTTAGCACTGTTCACTTATGGTGCAGTGAAGGCACAGGTAAAGACTATCACGATCATTGCCGGAACAGCTATGTCAACCGGGGTATTTTTGAGTTAATTACTAATATTTGCCGCATTTGGCATTTGATACATCGGTATAGCGTAGAATTGTCAAAGAAACTGCAAAAGAAATAGGCTGCTACTACAGAAGTGCATTATCGAAGGTCTTAAGGGAGTTGCGTAACCTTGCGTTGGATCACGTCTTTTTTTTGCTGGCGAATATCCACCAACCACTGCTCGATTTTCCACCTCAGCTCCATGAGACGGGTGTCCCACCAACTTACAGAGCCATTGTTGAGCGAGCATGGTCGGACAATCCTGGACTAAGACCAACATTCAAGGAACTGAATGAGGAGATTCAACGAATAACCAGAGAGAAGTAGGTTTGCGATTGCACATGATCTTCTCCTCAATCTCGCAAGAAAATCAAATATTGTAGAGCACATGTTCAAAATGATGGAGAACTACTCGAGTCGGTTGGAAGAAGAGGTGAAAACTCGAATGGATGAACTAGAAAAGGAGAAGAGAAAGAAGGATCTTCTCATCTGCCGTTTGCTCCCTCCGTGAGTTTCCTTTCACATGATTCCTGGCCGGCGGTAATGACTGTTAGGATTACACATTTCGGCTTTGAATTTGTGTGCGACCACGCGAATGTAGAGTCTGAGCAATATGCGAGTGGAAGAGTGATGCTAAGTTGGAATTGTAGAGTTGTGGCGGAAGCGTTAAAGGCGGGATTTGCAGTGGCGCCCGAGACCTACGATGAGGTGTCGATCTACATTAGCGACATCATTGGCTTTACAACTATTTCAGCGATGTCCACACCACTACAGGTTGTTGATCTTCTCAATGACCTGTACACACTGTTTGACAGGACGATTGCACACTACGACGCCTACAAGGTGGGTTTGATTTGAGACGCCTGAGTCTACTCATGGGCACAAGTTAAATCCCAACTCATCACATTTGATAAAGAAAACAAGTGTTTTGCTTCACTTACCTGCCTTGATGGCGTTGTCCAAATCACGTTTCGCTAAGTAAGCAGGATCTCACTAAGGTTAAAGAAATGCGAGCTGTGAATCAGCCGTTTGTTTTGTCCAAATAGGATGGCATTCCAGCATGTGTAGCAAATAGTTAATCGAGGTGGCAGGGTCTTATGCTGCGTCTCTTTGCTCATTAGTCTAACCAACACCTGCGTCTCTCTCACTAAAGCACGAACACAGACTGAACAGAAGTACTCAAAGTGCTAGCCAATCGACGCTGAATCTGTGCATTGTAGGTGGAGACGATAGGAGACGCCTACATGGTGACTTCGGGATTGCCAGTTCGTAATGGACGACGCCATGCAGCTGAGGTCGCCACGATGGCCCTCCATCTGCTCAGCGTTTGTGGCACCTTCACCATCAAGCACTTGCCGCAGGTCCCCTTGAGGCTGCGTATCGGTCTGCATAGCGGTTAGTTGGATTTGCATCTGATCCTGTCCCCTTTCTAATCTATGCGTGGAAGGTGCGCAGCAACCTGTTCTATTGAATGCCAACGACACTTGAGCAATGTCTTTGGCCAAAGCGCATTCTGAGGCTGGAATTTAAAGCTGCATTTAGACCGCCAATCGGATGTCTTTACGCCGGCTTCGTACTGTTGTCCATGCGTAACACGGGCTAATGCATCCACATAGAATTGCAGCTTCGCATTTGATCTTCTTCATGTATCAGTTGCACTGTTATCAAGCAGGTAGCAAGTGCCGAGATCTATAAGCCATTTTAAAGCTATAGCCTACCAGTATACAGAATGATTTCAAAATCACACTTTCATTGGAACTGCAAAATATGCGTCTTGTTGCATGGCATTGAGGAAAGACTCTCTGTCCCTTTGCAGGACCTTGTGTTGCCGGTGTCGTAGGACTTACAATGCCTCGTTACTGCCTCTTTGGCGATACCGTTAATCAAGCACTGAAAATGGAGTCGTCTGGAGCCGGTTGGTAAAATTTTCCTTGACCTCCTTTCCACTTACCGCCACCTTAACGTAAGACACATCTACTTCAGCCTTTAGAATACACATCAGCGAGAAGACAAAAGGAATATTGGATGAAATCGGAGGCTACCATGTTGAATATCGCGGCTCAGTGGAATTTGGGTGTGGTGTGGAAACAACAACTTATTGGCTCACTAGCAGTGACAACTTCCACAAGCCTTTGCCTCAGCCTCCTCCAGTAACAATGTAAGCATTATTAACTTCTCAGCAATGGATTCTTGCAAATCGGTTTTACATATCCCTACTTGAACTGTATTTACTTGGTGAAGCATTATTTTAAGCAGTTGCGTGGGTATCAGGTGATCAATGGACCTTTTCTTACTAGGACCCTCAGAACTTTCCATCGGCTTTCCTAAGCGTGGAATTCGTAAATAAAATACCCACAATAGACTGACGGGTAACAGTAGATAGTGTTGAAATGCGATAGTTGTACGGTAGCGGAAAACCCACTGCTAGTCAGTGGATAAGGTGGATGAGCTACGTTAGACATGAGCAGATTAGACGTGTACACTTGCTTAAAGTGAGGTAAACTACATCCTATCGCAGTGATACTTTGAAGGGTTCGACTGCTGAGGCTCTCATCACTGTGGGCGTGCTAATGCTCGTGTATGGTGCGCAGAAATACCACAATCGCTCACCATGGCACACCTGACTCAATTTTTTCTATCACCTGTCAAGAAACACCATGGGTGAGTTGCACTGCAGATGTCGTCACTTTCTTCACCCACTGTTTACTATTTTTCTTCCTCTCCCTACACACTAGTGGTAAGTGTTTTGCGTGGCTGCAGTTCAACTACTGAAGGTCTCTTTACGACTCAATGATGCGCCATCCCTTTGTCCTACATATTCTGTGGTTAAACAAACGCTGCACCCATGAGATCACATTGATCGACGTAGGGCACATTGGAAACACAGAGAAGCTGCAAGTTAGGCAACAACTAATTCAGCCTCCCCAGAACACGTCGGCTGGGGAAGTCTATAACGGACCCATCAATGACAACTTCCAATTGAACCTTGTCGTTCGTCCCAGCCGTCGAGATCACATGCGACGGCTATGCAAGACATTGTTTGTTCAAACCTGCATTGTCATGTTATATCAAGCATTGGACTGAATGACTAGTCTTAACGGTTCATGCTCCTTCCAGAGAAGCCTGTCTTAGATAAGTTCAAGGTGCACAGATTTAAAACCTTCAAGGCCGCATTTGACACTCTTCTTTAGAAAGCAAATGATCATGTTAGCACTTAACGAAGTGTCACTTCTCTACCCACTAATACAGGGAGAAGCAAAAGAGAACTGCATTATAGAGGAAATGAAGCGGTGAGTGAAGCGGAGATGCAGAATGAATATTTGAGGCCTTGCTTAAAGTTTAGTCATTCCACTTATTTTCATGGCAAATGCTGCAACACAAATGACATTTTTAAATACCATTCTGTAGTCCCTTAAGTTGCCATTTGGTGTGCAAATAGTCTTCCACCAAACCGATGCCCTTATGACATTGGTCAATTAGGTGATGCGTGCAAAACTGTTAGTTTTTTGGACTCATTTTGTGTCGCTTGCTAACGCATGGCAGATGAACGAAGCGCACATACTCAATAGCTCCCACAAATGTGATTTGGACGTGGATGCAGATTGTGGTGAATTGCCTCATGATCATCAATCATGTCTATGCATTGATGAAGGCTTTTTGACACTTGATTGGCTTTCATCAGTTTGAAGTGCTATTCTATAGACTGGAAATAAGCATTCCGCTATACCCGGTGCACTGTTTATCCAACTTATGGATTTTCGTAGCTAAGTGATTTCTAGTTGTACTATTTTAACACTCTTCTTACCGAAATGATATAAGCTGGAATTCGGCCATGTAACTAGTCAAGATTGTTTCCTGTGATAGAAAGGCAGTCAACAGAAAACTAGCAATCACTGCTGGATGTGTATGAGACCACAGGGTATGCTGCTTTTCGATTCTTCAGAACCAAATTTCGACCCCTTCTTCTTGGAATTTTCAGCGATTTTCAAATTGACACCTCCAATGAACAGCTTTGCCTAACCTATGCCTTTGTATAGGCAGTCGTCAAATGTGATACCACTTCCTCAAAGCTCAAACTGGGCTAAAATTGAACTGTTATACGCCCTCTTCCATAGAATGGTAGTCATGTCTACAGCAGTCATGACTTTTTAAATCATGTTGGCTTGTATGTGGGACACCTGCCTTGTGGTGTCTTCGTCGGCTGATTGTTTTGTTTGTGAACTTGGCAGGCTCCAAGTTCACACATACAAATGCAATATTCTGACTGCTATGATATTGACAAGTCGACTTGTAGCATGGCTAGTGTAGTGTGCTACTGTTTCATCCATCCCTCACTATCTCGTCTTTCTTCTCCTAGGTTAGTCTGCGTGCATCCTGAAGGAGTGAATTACCTTCCTCCGTAAAATGTTCATCATGGATAACGCAGTGGATTATGCTTTTGTTATTTGCTTTACGCAACAAAATCTCAGTGGTTTTAAGTCCATTACCAATCGTTGCTATTCTCTACAGCACTGTGGGCGCTCCTCATTTCAGTTAAGGGGTTAATTTATCCGATTTCAGCTGTTGTTACCTGAAGTTGACAAAGACTTCAGATCTATTTCGCGCCACTCTTTGACAGTTAGCCTTTTGAAGGCATCTGAGCTCTGGCAAACTATCGAACAGCACTGTATGACGAAGGCACCTGGCGCGGTTACATCATTAATCGAAATTGAACCATCTGCCATTCATGAATGAAGCCTTACGCCTGCTAAAACTAATCAAAGCGCCAAGTAGAAAAGATGTGTACACACAGTGGGCAAAAATAGCCGCTACAAATCCTTAAATCCATGGTTTAAATGGGACGCCTAAGAACAATGAAATATACTTACATCAAAAGTGTTTGTTGCGCACCAGACTGTTCCCGCTCATATAAACCAGTGAATCAGTCTGACCGACTACTCTCATGGGATCGTAAAAGTTGACATGGTACGCATGTGCCATGTCGAATCAATGACTATGGTGTTGAAGTTCATATTTACCACTGGTTCCCTTTCATCAAGCGGCAGATATAAATTCTTCGCCTTGTCTTCTTTTTTTTAGACAGAGAGGACTGAAATGGTTGGGGTTTTATGATGGACGAAATAAAAATCATAAGGAATGAGCTATAGAGGCACCAGTTAGACACGCAAGCAATTTGAAAGTTTTTGAGGCCACAGAGGTGAACAGACAAACAGAGCAGTTGCACGCCCTCTCCAGCTTCGGTGCGGATGCATGGAACGCACCCATCACCAATGCGAGAGACTCTGGCATAGAAAAGGAAGGCATTAAAGCAGGCAATGCATAAAAGCGGTTACCAAAAGAAGGCGGTTTCTAGGATTCTGATGACACAATTTTGCGTGGATTCTTGATTCGCCTGCGGCCTGTGTTTTGTTGAGAAATGATGACTCATGTCATGATGTACAGTTGATTTGTTGGTCGAATCCTACAGCGGTTAGATGTGCAATAAAACAATTTAATAACTTTAATGATGTCAGCTAGCAAAAGGATTAAAGCCTTTCTAACCTCGACCACACATTTCGCTTATTGCAATGACAGTGGCTTGCAGCGGTGTGAGAGTTGGACAACAAATTGTAATGGCATGGTTAATACAACAGTCGAGTCGTAAAAACCGTCAAACTACGAAACGAAAAGAAGATCTCCCGTGCCTTCACTCGTTCTCTTTTAACAATAAAAGCAATTGGTATGCATCAGTATGCAACCGTAATCAGCCCTGAATCTAGAGTAGACCGAACTGAGGAGTACCGTCTTGTGTGTTGGAAAGTGGAAGGCATGCAGTGAGGAGTCCTACCACAACGTTTAGTAGGATGGAATCGAGGTCCATGCCAAGCGCAACACCCCACCTGTAGGCGAGCCTCATAAATAAAGGGTAGACAAAGATGTGTCTAAGACACCAAGGTCCACTAATGATGGCCCGCAGCTTTAATCGAAAGAATTTTTAAAATAGCTCTCATTGCACTTCTTACACCTGCGTGAATGTGTACACAGCCATCATTACGGGTTTCGCTTTCCATGCGCCTGGCAATCAAATGAAACCCATTCAGTTGTGCCTTGTGTGACAGCTCTGATGCGTACTGAACTTTGGTGCACCACAACAAACTAGGGTGGGCATGTAGGGCAGTTGATAATGAAGTAGTGGATGCAATCGGTAGTAAAAAGGCTGTAGAATTAGTTACACGACAGATGCAAGCTAGGTCATGGCTATAGATGTTAGAGAATTAGATCGAATGATAGATAGATGGTCACTCACCCTCTTCTGCAAAGAGCAAAGTGGCAGGGGCTGAGGTAGCCATCAACTAACTCCCCCATTTTCCCTGAAATTCGGTGTCCTACAATAAGTTATGGCAAGCATGAAGGGTGGTTAATAATAAATAAGATGAATCGTACGAAAGGAAATTGTAAGTCCAGTTCAGGGTAGACGCAAGCTAAGGTATGACTGTAGATATTGGAGAATGAGATTGAATGATGGCTCGATGGTCACTCACTCTCCTGCGAAGAACAGAAGTGGCAAAGGCTGCGGTAGCCAGTCACTAGCTCTTCTCGATTTTTTTCTCAGAATTAGCATTACATAGTTTGTTTGCCGCGTATGCAGGCCGAAACCTCCGTAGTATCCAGGAGGCATCATCAAAGCCTCTACACTGCTGAAAACTTGGAAGGCATGCTAGGGTGTTGCGAATCAGTCGTTCTTGTGAAGATAGTTCCATTGAAGACTTAGCAAAGCCTCAACAGCTGCAGCAGTAGAAAAAAGATTATGAACAATTGGCTGCCCTAAGGAGCAATGGAACAAAATACTGCTGCTGTTCGGAGATTTGCCCATTACTTAAAGTAGCTTACGCCCCTATTTTTGCAGGGACTGTGGGAATCGACAGCTTAAAATAAACTGGCAATCCACTGGGCCTCAGCCGCTGTCACAGAAAATGAAATAAAGGCACTGCACCCCACCAGCCTCGAGAAAGTGAAGTGCGAGTATTTTGGACCAGCCCGTCTTGACTGTAGTCAGGTGTCTGTATGGCGTATTTCGTATCCAAATATTAACTTCTTCTCGGTGATCAATTTTAATGCGAATTAAAATACCGCCCTTAACTTTGATTTTGTGATAGCAGCATTAGTGGTGTCTCTGCCCATCTGATTGTCTATTTCCTTTATCGCTCCTTTGACCCACTGGCTCTTCAGCCTCCATTCACTGTGACATTCATATTCCCACAGAAGGGAAGTGTGATGCGATGAAGACAGTGGCCGACTCTCTGTCGGTGAATTAACACAGCAATTCTATCTTTAATCTTTTGCAGTACCGTCAGCGCAATTGTCAAACTCGAGGTCATCGACACCTCTGCATCATCTTGCCGCAGGATTGTACTCGGCGCATGCTCAGGTAAAGATCCCTGCATAAAGGTGCACAATCGTTGTGTCCCTTATAGCGACTTTCTTTATCTCAATTATTTCCACCTTTCGCAAGGAAGCTGTCTCCTTGTTTCTATATTGTTTCAAGCGGTGCGGATGCATGCTACCGTCAATAAGTGGTCGGTCAAGCCTGTTAATTAAGTACTGATCGTTCGCGATGCACGTGAAAACGACGACACTACTGTTAATTGTTCTATTGCCAGCGTTATCTTCGTGGTGCTTGTTATTTGCGTTATCTCTTTGCTGATATAGATCGGCCTTATAAAGAAGAGGGTCAGTGCAATTAAAGCCAGCAAAAGTTCGTTTCGTTACGAGTCAATCCGGCTTGTACCGGTTTATTGTACTGCGGCAGCACCAATACCACCTGATAAACGACGTCCTTAAAATTAAATGAGCATTACACTCAATGCGCTAATAAGAAACACACTTGCAACTAACTGTCTTACGCAAAGACGAACCGAGACGGTAGTAGGGTTCACTTTTGGCTCGTTATCGTTTTCAATTTTTACTGCGGAATCCATCCAAGCTAAAGTTGATGCCATAGGATCTTTACGACTTGACGTGTCATAGTTCAGCTGTCGATGGTGGTACATCCTGGTTTACAGTCTGCACACTGTGAACTTGGTTATCAGACACGAGAACATCACCTAAGATCGTGGATGATCTCATCAATAAAAATTCGACCACCCATTTGCGGTACCACAGAGAATGGGACTTGCCAATACGAGCACAGTTCATACAGCACCCATTTTGGCACCTAGATAATCTGACGGGATGGAAATAACGGCAAAGTTTGAAGCGGGATGTTCGGCCCTTTTGTTGGCTTGCACCATTTGAAAGCTATAGACGTTAAAAACCTCTCAAGTGTTCTGAGAATTTTTAAGGAATTTTTCGTGAACAAAGTTGTCAGAAACATCCAGATATCATAGTGGTTGGAAGTCTTATTGTTACCCTGATGATGATTAGGAAAATTTGATTTCGTCTCCAATGTCACTTGCCATCTTTTCACTACAGTTAAGACTTCAAGCTAAACCGCATTTTTAGCAGGCTGGTGTAAAATCAAACAGAATTATAGGAAGAAATCATCAAGTCAAGCAAATCAAATTTCTAGAGTGATGCACAGTTAAGCGAAGAATTCTGCCGTCGATACAATGTAGCCATTTGTTTGCATGCGGATAGTAAAATGTTGAGGTGCGAACTATAGGACTAGGGACGCACTTCCCAGTATTTGTATCAAAAAGAAGCAAGTTTGAAAAGTCAATAGCCAAACAAGAGCATCAATATATGAGAATAACACCATGCGGGAATAGCAATACCTGATATCTGCACAACTTCTACTTTCCATTTCCTGACTTTTCATACCAACACACCTCATCACCTCTCTCTTCCTCCACACTCTCCTCCCCAATCCCCGCTATCCTCCGTCCACTTTGTCCACTCTTTCTTCATTTCTTAGTTTGCTCCTTCATTGTCATCTACATGGTTACACTCTTCTACTGGGCCCTCAATTACCCTCCACCACTACCGCCTCACACCCTCCATCAGTCCATCCATTCATTTACCCATTTGCTGATCCATCCTTTCTGCCTCTCTGACATGGCTATGCCAACACACACTCACACACGCGCACATGACACTTTTCCCTGTTTTGCGTTCTCCTATTCCCACTCAATCACGTCACTTACAATTCCTCCAACCTCATTGTCTAAGCAGTAGCGCTGAGTGCAATACGAAACGCACATGTCCGTGCACATTCCACAGCAGCGTTGACATCAACACTTCAACGAACGCCAAAATTAACGCAATCGTGAACCTACGGCTGATGATATCGGCATCACCGCGACCATCAAGTCTGCTACCGCCAACATCACCACCATCACTTCAAGCAGCGTTACTCAATGCCACCCAGTAGCATGCACATCTACGCATTGAGAAGAGCAGAGGGGATTAGGTGCAAAGGCATTTGATCGCATGCAATGTTATAAGTGCCTATGGAAGGGGGTAAATAGATTGTGAGCAATGGAAGGAGTGAAAAGAATTGTAGACGAGTAAAGCGTGATAAAGTGCTCCAGTGACACGACGTGTACTGCAGCCGTCACCAGTGCGTGAGCTAACTTGATACGACGTAGCAAAATCTCAGTGTGACGGAGGTTAGAAGCTACTACACCGTGCGATCAATGGCATCTCTATTGTCAGTCGGATGGGTGTGATGCGATGCTGGAGCGGTGATTGCGCCTACATTGGTCAACAATGATCCTTTGTAAATACGCTGCAATAATTTGCTTTATAAGAAGATTGGATGCGCCTGGCGAATTTATATTACTGGCGATCAAGAACGGTTTTAACTACGAAATGTATTGCAGTAAAAGCCCATTGGTCGCGTGCAATCGTAGAGGCATATTCGGTGCCGTACTGCTTGTAGTGTGCTTCACATATACAGATCTGTTCTAGAGACATGCTCCTGTTATTAAAGTCTCTTGTTCTCTGAGAGATTATTTATTTCTCACAATTTTAATGGGTGTTTGGCTTGTTAGCATAATCAGTCAAACATCGGAAGCATAAGGAAACAGATTCTTAATCCGCATTTCAACATGACGCATTAGAAGTACATTTGGACTAGTTACTTCTTCCGCATCCTACGCAATCGAGTCAATTATTTTCTCGCTCAAGAATGGAGCAACGGACGAAGGGTAGCTTAAATGAACTTATGTTTGGATTGCAGCAAGATTTAGGACAAAGAATTTGCCTCTAGGGTGAAGGAGCACTCAGAAATGGGATGACATCATAAGAGCAGATAGCTTTGCTTGCATTATTTGCATTTCTAGCCTAAATAAGCGTAAATAGGGACCTATAACTTGTCCTTAGAATACATTTTCGTTAGTGGATGTGCAAGAGAGTCCTTTAGCGCCGGCTGCGATGAGCGGGAGCGCAAGGTCTACATTTTATGTCATCGGCTGTCATGACTAACTAAGCCAATGTGTTAACCGAGATGCGGTCCCGTTCCTATCACCTCCATTTAGAAGGATGTCCAATGTGCAAAATGTGCACATATTTAGGCATATCCTTGCAGAATCACCATTGACTGCGTCAAACCTGAGGTCAACTGCTACGGGAAGGAGAGTTACAAGTGCTGCTGCATGTCCATGTTGACCCAGCTTGCTCGATTTGAAGTGCCTAACTTCTGATCATGACTTATAAAAGCATTTTTTAAACAGCTTGCCATCATTTTTTGCTTAGACTGAACAATGTGCAGAAATTGAAATGTGTTTGGGGTAAAGAAGAATACCCGCATGATCGGAACCGCCACTCCATTGCCTCTAAGTATTAAATAGAAGAGATCTGTATCGCTGACGCAAATATGCCTCCATTGAATGATATTTTGAAATGAATGTGGAAAAAGCATTTGAGTTTACAACCATCAAGAGTTGATCGTCTGTCAAGAACGCCATGTCTAAAGATTTTGAAGCAGTGCTCTTAGCAGCGGCACTACATTGCCACACAAAAGTTGAGAGATATCTAGTCTGAGGTAGAAAACGCCGATGGGGGCTTAAATTTGTTCCGAAGCTTACATCCTCCTTCAGTACGTGCAGAGTTAGGGGAGGAAAAGATATCGAGAGACGACGACGCTGAATGTCCAAATAGGCAAAGAAATCTGGAAAATGGAACTTATCTTTCTAAAGCGACTTGGGACGTGATACCTTGTGCTGCTACTCCTTCTAACGACAAAGCCGTCCTAGGTCGTATTACCCATATAGCCATTGAGGCAAAGACAGCCGCTTAGCTACCAAAAGCAGACTTAAATGACATCTGCAACACCCTCTTAGAAGCCGCATTGTGTAATCCATGCCACAATGGGCCTTTTCGATTGCTCTATGTTAAAAAGACAAGCATCAGTGACTGCGCTTCCTTCCTCTTAGTAATTTTAACCATTATAGTTTTCAAAGTAAAATAGGAATGCTAAGCAACAAACAACGCATTTATGCTCTAAAAAGTCGCCTCTTCAGCTCCGTACTTACTTAGTTGCAGCCTTGATCTTTAGCTTAAGTGGCATTCTATGAGTTATCAATGCGGTGGATCCGTGCTAAGGCGACCCCTCTTCTCTTCATCATCAGAGCGCACGTGACACTTCTACGTCTGATTCGCAAGAACCACGCACTTTGGCAGATGTTTTAACTATCGGGCTAATGCACAATTCTAGTGGGTGTCGACTCGGTTTCAATTCATCATTGCTACTAACAAGGTTTTGGTAGAATTTCATACACGATAAAAAGGTTGGGAATACCTTTCATTCTTTACATCCTTGCCTTCCCGAATGTGTTTGAAATGCTTAATTTTTTTATTTTGATTTGCTTTTCAGCTCTTAGAATTTTGCAGACTATATGATTAAGAAGTGAATAAACCATGTCATCACGGGTCCCCAAGTCAGCTCAGTGTGAATCATTGCACAATAACTCGCTTCACCAACTAATCAGCCAGATGACTTGGTTAGCGCTTTTATAAATTCTCCCGTGGCTAAAAGCTCAATCCGCGCATCATTACTACTAATGGCTGCTTGGTGTAGAGCTACTACGCGATGTATTATCGTGCCAATTAAAAACGTAAGTCCCGGCGCACTGACAGCAGCAGAGGCATGGTTCGGATAAAAGACCCTGGCATTAAAATGCATCGCCGCGTATCATGCATGTGAGTCTGTATTTATTGCTTCTTATCGGTAATGGAAAGAGCACAGCACTTCATCTACGAAGAACAAGAATAAAAGGAGAGAAATGCGAGAGCAATCTTGAATAGGTCAATAATGATAGTGGCCAGTGTTGCATATTTTAAATAAATTTTTTTAATTAAGGCTCCTTTAGCAGAGCCGATCCGTCCCTCTTAAGTTCGCCTTCAGCTCATCCTGCTTTAATCGCAACCACTACTTTGTGGTCCACAAAGCACTAGTGTACTTTATGGCAACAAGGGAGATAGAAACCCCCTCTTAACTTGAAAGCAAACCTACTAGTCTGGACATCTCTTAGAATCCACCTCATCAACTATCAAATTAGAGCCTAATTCAAGTGCGCTGCATGGCACACGAATACCGGAAGCTTAAAAATGCGACGCAATGAGCAGGGTAGGTTTGTCTTTATAAGAAGAAAACCTCAGCACCTATAAGCTCATTTTGATTTAGCGAAAAGCATAGCTAGACTGAGAGATGCTGATATCTGAACCACTTTGCACCAAGTTCAGAAGGAATAAACACCTCTAGTTTGCCTTTGGGTCCTCAAAATAGGCAGATGCTGTGAGGAAAGCATCGGAAAACAGAAGTAAAGTGCTAATATACAACTCGTAACTTTTTGTATATAGGCACAAAATAGTCCCTAGGAATGACTTTACTCTTAAAATATTATGACTACAATGAATTTACATCACAAAAGTCTTGAAAGGGCTTCAGAACCTATTTCCAGATCAGGGTTGACTTGACACCACTACTTACGCATATTTAGTAGTAAAAATTCACATAACCGATTGCTAATTTGTTAACTGTATGCAAAAATAGGAGATGTACTTGTTATCAAGATACAGACCGAATAAATGCAAAGTAGAACCTATTTTCCTATTGCAGGACTGATCACCTTTTTAGGATAAAATATGAGCAAACCCAAAACCGATAGATTTAGTCTTCAAAAATGGATAAAGTATGGGAATGTATCAGCAATTGCACACGAATGACCCACAAGCACAAACATGCGCCTTGACTTACCCATGCTGCGCCACTTTGCTGGATCTGACAAACACACAAGCGATTGTCACTATAGCCTATTAGCTACTTTACTCTTCGTCGCTCAAGGCTTTTCATCATATTTTAGAACTCGGACGGATGCGTAAATACTGTCTCACTTGATAAACTGCCCGACAAAACAGCCTACCTTCTCAAACTGCTTAGGAATTAGCCACTAGTAATTTAGCGAAATTCAAGAGCCCTACGCTTACAAACTGCGCGGCGTGCGCAAACTGTGATGATTCCAAAATGTCCATTGCACCCCACATGTGCTATGCAATTCGTCTATACTTAGTTGTACCATCAGCCAAACACCCAACACATAACTGGACAACATGAAAAAATGCAGCCGAGACAGTATTTTGGTGCCCTCAAAATACTGATTACATAGGTTGATTCAACGAAGCCCGCTAATTCATGATTCGCCGTGGCTTAAGCACAGTATAGTGAGTTATGCCCTTTTGAAATTATCCTCATTTTGCAGATGCGAATTATGAAAGTGAGCAAACTGAGCACATTCACTTCGGCACGTGAATAATTGAGGCAACAAAGGCAGTTAAATGAAATTGTCTGAATGAGTTAGTCAACATTCACTGGCCTGTGCCTGTCGTACACGCGGCACACCCGAGTTTAAACGACAAGGGATTAGCTTTTCCATCCTTGGCATTCATACTCCTAGAACTAATAAAGTGAATAGAAAGAGCCATAATTTATTCTCAGTTCATTAAACTCAGAGCAAAAACCAGAGTTAGCTTTTCTCACATCAAAAACCGATAAAAACTAACCTGCAAAGAGATTTGCGTTCACTTATTGTCTCACGTCTAATTAAAGCAATCAAGCAGGCATTCCAGGTGCTCCCATTTGAGTGGCCTACACGTCTAGAAAAATTGGGATGTTTTGAGACTTGCCAGCGACTTTCAATTGTGCTTTCCTTGCATAGATTAAGGTTCAGTTGAGCTTTTTACGCTTTAATTGCTTCATTTTTTAGCTTAGGCACTTGATACAACCTGCAAAGGTTTCCTCTGTATTTTTAGAGACTAAATTCAGTTTTCTCAAGTCCCAACCCAGCCATCTCTAGCAATCTCTCTACAATTGCACATACTATTGTTGTGAACCCTAACTATAGTGAGCAAGGGCTATCTCTTTTTAGATTTGAAGATGATTCACAACTTGTGGGGAATGGATAAAGCGCATTTATTTTATATCCTGTTTGAAGGCATAAGAACGAAGTTCAAATAAATTAAAATTTATACAAAATAGCTGATACATATATTTAATGATAATTTCCGCCCTAAAATGCTCATGCGACTTATTCATTTAGGAATATACCACACATCACTCCAAAAACGAAAGTAAATACAGGCACAAAATACGTCTGCAAGTTTCAAGACATAAGTCAACTGTAGATTGCATTTTACGTTAGTTGAAACATGTCTTTATTTTAACTAGTTTACTCATCATTTTTCGAGGTCATTGGCGGTAAATGCTTTCTGTCCCGCCGGTATATTTAATTCGTTGCTGCAATGCACTGTCATGGTTATGGCATAGGTGCGCAATGTAATTTTGAGATCTCGTCTTAGCTACTGAGGATTACTTGGTGAACTGGCGTTGCGGCATAGGAAACTCTCAAGGATGCATCGCGTCTGACTGAAACATAGCTAGCAGAACATGGGCTCCTTAGCGATTGATTCTGAATCAGGATCGGTCCGTTGGCATTACTTCGCACATGACTCAGGTAAGAATAAATTGAATTTTATGGTTCCTTAGCAAATCTCTCATGCAGAAATTAACAATAGCTACTTAATAATTTGAATTCACCCTTTATTTTCACGATTTTATTTATTAGTGAGAAGTAAATTTCCTTTACACGAATTACTGAACCGTCTACATCTGCGAGCTATGTTTAAAAATGCTGGTCAAGTCAAGTTATTCAATCGCTACTGGGATGTAGTTGGAGGCCTTCGAGGCAAGGGAAAAAATTACAGCACACATGTGAAACAATGGCAAATTAGACTAAGTGAGCTGTGTTTTATGCTATTCCTACTTTGATCTGAAACTGATTCCAACAAGACCCTTACCGACGGTATGTTACAACACCAAAAAGGCAAGGATCCTGTTAAACCACATCATTTTGTCTTGCGGCTGTAAAAAGATTTTGATATGACGAAAATAACGGAAAGTGCAAATATCAGCTGCGTCATACTTTTTGCTCTAATCTAAAAGTAATTAAGGTTCGGCAACAAAGGTTAGGTTATTTCCTTCCAAGTAGTTGCAGTTCAATTGTAAGACATTTTATGTTTGGGAATGGTCGCAGTGTAATGCCGATGACTTAGTTACGAAAACTTAGATAGCATAGGCACTTAGCTGTGACATATTTGTTTAGTTGTTATCTGCAATTATTTGCTCTCGAACTCAGCCCTTTCTTCCGCCCCTGGCAGCTATGATGTTTCTCGTGTTGCACGACGTAATTTGGACACCGTCGATAGTCGAGGAAGCCTCTTTGGTAAAGAAGGCTGAGATGACACAAGCATATAAAACTGCGCCATATCCTGTTCATTTAGGCCCAGAATCAATTGGATTCAAAGCACAGCAGCCTACTCCATTTGGTACTTACTTGCAGCAGCTTTCGTATTTTGCTGCGAAAACCAGGCTTTGGTCGATGATAAGAGCGCCTAAGTTGGTGCGAAAAATGATAATGCGCGAACGCACACACTCAAATATTCGAATTCCTCTGTGCGTGTTTCTTTCTATGATCGCTTTTAGCAAGAGTCTAGAGCACAACGCTTTTGTTACCTTTTGAACCTACGTTGATCAAAAACAAAGTTTAGCGCATTGCTCCCTTCCGTAATTGTTTGTGGCATTTCTCCTGATAAGATCTGACACTTTTGGTATGCTTGGTGTGTGAGTAGCCAAGTTTGCAAAAGAAAGTTGCGATAGCACATAAATCTGCAAATTCACTCCAGGAATGATCAGTTTTGGGACTTGATAGCAGGTACCCTGCTGCAATTGCTCGTGGTAGTACTCAATTTGCAATCCCACAATTCAGGTGTGGTAGGGGCAGCTAATTCAGGACTAGCAAGTGTACAGAGCTCCTTTCACTCTTATCCATGCTGTTCCAGAATTGACCAGAATCAAGAATTAGCTGCTTGTTCTTTTTTCAAAGAGATTGCGAAACTTTTCATTTTAAGATGTCTGCTTTGGCAAGGAAAGCTGGAAGATTGCGGGCATAGGTCGCGATCACTCAGAAATGAGATTCAGCAACTTACTTCAATCTGCTAGTCCTTGCAGCATTTCTCATTATAAAATCTAAAGTGTGAATTGTCTATGTTTGCAAAGAAAACTGAAAGAGTAGGGTAATAAAAGATGCGAAAGCCGGGTAAAGTATGCGGGCTCATGCCAAAGCTGGAATGGTTCAGATTAGAACCGTAACGATGCGAACGTGTGAGAATATGGTACAAAGAAAGCAAATTCGGTTAGGGTAAAACGAGCAGTGCATTTTCAAGAAGAATAGTTTGCTTGACGGATTAAGAGCATAGTATATGCTCCCCAGACTGTTTTCTTCCCTTTTAGCAGTGACAATATGCAGATATTTTACTTTTTCCACCTCTACTTTTGCTTTCTCTCGCATCTTGTCTACGATCCATTTTGGTGCCATTCTCACCCCTTACCCTACTTGATTTCCGTTGTAAATCACACAAAAAAGGGAAACTATGACCAGCCGCTTTGAGTGGGCCATTAATAATTCCGAATTTGTTCGCCTTTTACTTAGTCACATGGATGGATGAGTGCATGAGTGAATAGTTTAGGGGTAGAAAGAAAAAATAAATAACGTCGCGCCACAGCACTGTGTAGAGTTATCCCATGAGTTTATTTCCAATCCTCACTTCCCCTTCCTTACCCTCACTCATTTCATTTTGACAGCTCCTCATCCCCCCACCTCTGCGTTAATCATTCTTTTGTCCCTTTTAGCTAAATACTCATGCTAATTTGCTACCCCCTAAGAAATGCATTGACTGATATTGCCTTTTGTAATGCGTAGCAACAATTTGGGAATACACATCAGAAACTCACATTCGCTAGATTCGTACCAATCCTGGCGAGGTTAGTCATCGGATTCCTTAACTGACAGTGTCTGATTGACATGGTTGGCGACTTTCTCATTTCCACGGGGATTTAAGCGATGTTTATGTCGTTCCCTCTCCGATATCGTTGTTAATCTCGAAGTTCTAAGGCGGAAGAGTAGGAGGTACTGCAGCTCTCCGGTTGAGGTTTTTGCATAGAAAAGTACTTCTGTCAATTGGTTCATTACTTGTTACTTTCGACGCATCGCTTTGATTGACGGACGCCTTTATTTTATGTTGCCTGTGCAGATGCCGAACAGTGGCGACACAGGAGACAAATCGCCCAAACCTAACGTGAGAGCTTTCGCCTACATGCGTTTACAATCACCAGGTAAGCAGCTCAATATCCATATTTCACTCTGGAAGCACTGTAGCACGGTGCGCGAGACTAGGCTAAACTAGATCCGACTAGCTTACACTGAATCAGAACAGAGCAGACCAGTCACCTCGGCTGGACTATAACAGGCTCGCATAAAATAGGAAAAGGAAGGTAGACAGGACTGTCTGATCTATCGTGTATGCCTCATCCTTAGAGACGCCTCACACGCTTGAGTTTCGCCTGCCTAATAAAATCAACACATCTCCATGCCATGCGATCCGAGGTCTATTCCTTCTTTATTGCAGATATTAGGGATGAAGACGTCTTCGAAATGGGTGTAGAGGAGCTCTCCGGTCTACGTCTTCAACCTCATGCTCCACTCAAAAGCATCCACGGTGAGAGTATCCTTTAATTCCTCCTACGTTCAATGGGTTCTCCACCATTATCTCCTACCACATGTGCTCCACTTATTTAACTTAACTGGAAAAGGAGTAAACACTCCGTGCTTTTCAGTTCCTTATCTTTATTTTTTTTTACTTTAGGTTCTCGGGAACGTCTCGCTTCCATGCACCTCTTACTCTTCTCTCATCTTCCCTTCCTCCAAACTCCTCATCAATTCTCTCCTGCATCATCTTCCCACCTCATCGACTGTTAGCGCTCTCTTTGTAAGTTTCCCTTCATCCCACCGCAGGTCTTACTCCCGATTATGACATGATTAAATAAAGCAAAGATTCATAACCTAGATCAGGCTTTCACAGATTATACTGGATCTGACCAAATCACGATCTACCCAAAACTTTACCTTGTTTACGATTTCTTTCCTTCTGTCCCTTTTTTGTCCTACACCACGCCGCCTCCCTTCCTCCACTCACCCCTTCGAGGACGAAGGTGAGCGAATAGCTTCCACTTTGCAATTTGTGGACTAGTCAAACTCACCTGCTTATATCACTGCCTAACTCTTTTCCTTTTAGTAGAAAATTTCCATTCACCTAGTCCTCTACAATAGCGAGTAAGAATGTAAGCTTCCAACCCTAGATCGCCTTCTCCGTCCCTCCCATGTATCTGCACCTATCTGTCTGTTTGCCCAAGTTTGTGTGTGTCATTGCACACTTTCATTTCCGCCCTGTTGAGGAGTCGCCTTAATTAATGTCGCGCAAAACAGGTAGAAACGTGTACGTGTATGTGTGCCTGAGTGTATGTGGGTGCGAAGGCGCACTCGTTTCATCCTTGCCCCCTAACTCATCCTTCCAGACGGCCAATTAGGCAGTTCTACCCTTTAATTGTTCGTTTCGTGTTTAGCCGGCCGTTCATTTAATCTCAACTCCACCCTCCGCCAACATGCCAGACCCACACGCCCACCAAATCGCTTCAATACATTTAATCGCTTTTCCTTCCTCTGGCTCTCCTACTTCTTTTCGTTGTTCAGACTGAAGTGGACACGGCAAATACTCTCACGTCTGGTTGAGGCAATTCGTCTCCTGTGTCGCTACCATTTTGTGTTGCCTATGCGGGTCTGGAACAAAGGGTCTGTCAAACGGAGCGATGCGGCACAGGCGACAAGTAACGAATCAGATGGTAGATCTGATTTTTTACGATTGCAGAAGTCGCGATCAAGGAGCTGTAGTGCCTCCTACTCATCTTTTTTTGTCATTACGAGTCAAATAACAATATCGGAGGGAAAACGACACAAAGAATAGGAACTAGGAAACCAAAATATTTTTACTACTAGATTAAATTGTGATGGCAGGATGTTTGCTTCAAGTATAACCAGCCGAGCTCTTTGACCCATAGGCGATGCTTCTGTGGTTCATGCTAACAGTGTTCTAGATCCCCTGTTCGTCATTTACAAAGGCAGCATTTGTGGGGACTTTTTTATTCTTCTACCCATCCCTTCGACTACGCCAAATACGAAAAAGGCTGTTTTGAGACATTTTTTGTCTTTGACAAGACGTTAATAGAGAGTGTCGGAGGATTCACGTTGTGTTCCTGCCGCTCACCCAGGAGGCATGTTTCAAGACGTATCGGCCTAGCCAGATGGGTGGACGCCGGGCCATGCCAGTAGCCCTGACCACTCCGTTTGCTGAATTTTATTCCACCATAACGCAGAAGAAAAGCCTACGAAATGAAGGCAATTAGAATTGACGTGTATATACTCATAATATGAGCTCCATTGGATTTAATCTTGAGATGCATCACACCTTGCGAATCAGAGTGCAGTGGAATATTGGAGTCTCGACAATTGATTTGCAAGGTGGGAACTTTCGCAAGAGTGATTCCAATGGGCCCGTACATGTTAAATTTAAATTGCCTTCATCCTGAAGACCCTCTTACAGCCTAACCATGTTTGACTGCGGACGCGTCTGCGCGCTTTGGTGGTTGCCGCATCTGACAAACTTATAAAGAAAAGCAGATATTTTGAGTCAGTCATGAAGAAAGAACTTGGAAAATAGCTTGAAGATAATCATAAACGGCTACGAACGCTGTTATGCGCGAAAAGTGCTGATGCAGAGGCATCCCGTAAGGTGATTCCTAAAGCAGGAAGTTGAGAGATCATTCCTCTGCACCAACGCAACTTTATAAGCACTACGCAAATCCTGTTCATTTCAACTTCATTGATGGGAGTCTATCTGCATGCGTTTTGGATTCTCACGAGGGACGCTACGGGACTACGACAATGTATGAAAAGAAGGCAGCTGACGACAATGACTTTCTACGGGTTCGATCACATCGCTTGCACATTGCGTCCATGATAAGGAAACGCACAGTAATCGCTTTGCTTTCTTTGTTTTTTTGGTCCTTAACTGATGCAGTTACAGTCTTTAGTGGTTGATATAGAGCAGCATAACTGATCGGGTGGTGCGGGTTCATCCCTCACTGCGCTCAATAGAGCCAAAAGGAAATACAATCCGGGTAAAATATGCAAAAAAAATCAAATTATATGGATTCTTATATGCAGTTATTCATAAGTTGATTGATTCATAAGGGAGCCACCTTCTCTTTCCAGCACAGCAACGCATGACTGACCAGTGATTGGGGGACTGTCCAATGCTATGAATGCGTGCAGGAGAAGTCAAACACCGCTGAAAACAATTGGGGTGGGGAACATCGCCCACGGTAGGCTCGAATCGTGCGTGCGTTCGATGCAAGAAGAATGAGTGGACCGGGAAGCGTCGAGACACATGTGCCTTGGAAAAGCACCTACCCGGGCAGCATGCATGTCGAAGGCAAGTGAATGATAAGCAGGCGGTAGCTTCAATTGTTCTCAGATAGTGTCACCAATAACAAGCTTTCTGCATCATAGGATCCCTGCTAGCAGGCATCCACTGAAAACACAGCCTATTCATTAATATCCCTGGATTGTTATGTCTAGGAATGCTTTAGAACCCCAAGTGTACAGCTTAGAATTTATTTTAGCTTAAAAGTTCTAAACGGCAGCTTCCTCATTAACCCAATTTCTGCAAAATACGAAATGGCCTTCATCCATCCACCCACCTGCACATTCGATCTATCAGTTTGGATGTGGTGTGAGTGCACCATGCTAGAGCGGGTAGCTGCTAAGGGAACAGGACATTGCGAAGCCGAGGCGATGAGGCAGGCAAAACTCAACTGGTTTACAAGTGGTCTGTCTTCTGGGCTACGGACACCGCTAAAACTTGTTCCCTACTTTTTCCATGTCCACTGGTGCAATAGGCGACTCCACTGGTCACACTTCACCTATCACACATTTCATTCCATGTGTCATAACGGCAAAGCATGGCATCTGTTCGGAGGGAAGTTATTAACAGGAGCCGATGAGTAGGAGAAGAAGGGTGAGAAGCACAAAAGATGTGAATATAAGGGAGTGAGTGCAGAGGAAAAGTAGTGGGAAGGGTTTGGTAGTGTGAAAGCAAAAGAGAAATGAGGGTAGAGGATTTGTGGTGATGAGGCATATCAGTAGGTTGAGGCGTCGTCCTAATATCGCGGATGCTATGGATTCTAGCCTCTCACCAGGCATGATGACATTCCACTTTCCCCATTTTAGCTCACTTTACTGCCCCTTCCTTCAAGCATCTAATTAGGTGTCACATCCATCCCTCCTGATGCAATCCATAGTTGGACAGGCACGGTGCTACTACATGCAGCAGGAGAAATAAAGGAGTTTTACGGCCCTGGCGGAACTCGAACCCACAGTCTTCTGATCCGTAGTCAGACGCCCTATGCATTAGGCCACGGAATCGACGCCTTCGTTAATATATTTACTTTACACATTTGCAGATACCCTCACTAGTGGTTCTTTTACATCGTACTCATTGCCTAGACAAGTCAGTACTTTTTGACAAAGACGCATCAACTGTTTACTCCCCCTTCTTTCCATGAGTTTTACGATACATCATGGAATCGCGGTTTGAGATGGGCGGATAACTGTGACATGACTGAGCTGTCCATCAGATAACAGCATTGCGGCCCAAACATTTGAGCTTCTAAAAGGGGCGGTATTGGACACAACCCAGCTGGACTCTACTTTCCCTCTGGCCAGAAAAAAGATTTTCGGTTACAGTTACGACAAAATTATGTCGAAGCGCCTTTTTTCAGCATCGTAAGTACAGATTTCCCTTTATTAAACGGCGCAGTGGGAAGTATTTTAAATTTCAGGAGTAAGTCTGTAACATTGGCGGGTTAAGGACAAATCGCTTTCAATGGCTAGCTTTTTATCGCTGAAGTGAAGGCAATGGCTTCCGTTTGATCTATCAGAGGATATTGTCGTCTTGATGAGAGCTGGTGTGCACTTGCGTCTTGTCTGTAGAAATCAATGTGGAGTAAATACCCTTCCACCGAATGGCGAAAAAATCATACATTGAGATGAGAACGCATGAAGCGAGCATAATAAGGTTTACAAAACAAGTTTTTTTTAGCATCTAATTTAACAATAATTAGCCTCGCAGCAGTAGCGTTTGCTATTATAAAGGGATTGCTGGAGATGGCTGGGCAGAAGCATGAGAAAACGAAATCAAATCTCCAAAAACAGAGGCAAAAATTATTTAGCTTATCTAATCCAGTGTTTGAAGCATGCAAACTAAGAAATGTAGAAGCTAAACAGTGAATGCTCAGTTAGCGTTTTGCTCATAAAAGGAAGACAAAGTGGAAGATCGCTAGCAAGAGCCTCAAAATGTTCCAAGTCGTCAATATTGTTTGTAAAATTTAAAGAAACGGTATGACGACCCTACCAATGCATTCATGCTGACGAGGCTGCCAAAGGCTAGTGAATGCTAATGGGTGAAATCGCTCTACTAAACCACTCTTAGATGCTAGATAATAATTGCGGCAAGAAGTACGATCTAAGGGCAGGATTTAGTAAATTCGGTTGTTTTAAGCTTGTTAACCATGATGAACGCATACCATTATGCAGCTGCATGCTTGAAGTGCTCCGTTCAACTAGGTGTTTATGTTCTCTCGTTGGGTAAACCTCATTGAAACACGTGGACTAAAGTCAACTCACATTTGTAGTGGTGAAGCGAATTCTCCAGCTGTGTAGGCCTCCTGAAAGGGCAGCGCCGGAAAAGTCTGCTTCATTGCACCTATTAGACATGAGGCGACCAGTGATCGCAAATCTCTTTGCAAGCGTAGTTTTCGTTGATTTATGATGTGAGAAAAGCGAACTCTGGTTTTTGCTCTGTGCTCAACATAGTGCAAATAGATTATGACTATATGATCATTTTATTAGTTCCGAGGGTGCAAATGCCGAGGATGGGAAGACTAATCCCGCGTCGTTTGCACTCGAGTCTGCCGCGTGTACGACAGGCACAAGCCAGTGAATGCGACCAACTCATTCCAACAATTTCATCAACTGCCTTTGTTGCCCCAAGTATCCACGTGCCAACGTGTATGTACGCAGTTTGTCCAGCTTCAAGCATTTGCACTTGTAAAATGAGGGTGATTTTTAAAAGGCGCAACTCACCATACTTTGCTCAAGCCACGGCAAATTATGATTTGGTTGGATTTGTTTTATTGACTCATTTGATCAGTATTTTGACACCACCAACATGTTGTCTAACCTGTGTTTTACCATGTTGTCCATTTATGTGTTGGATGCTTGGTCGATGGGACATCAGAATGTAGATGCCTTGCACAGCATGTGCGGAGTGAAATAGATAGACTGAGATTGTCACAGTTCGCGCATGCCTTGCATTTCGTGAACGTAGAGCTCTCGAATTTCGCTAGAGTACTCTTGAGCCATTCCTAAGCAGTTCAAGATGTTGAGCTATTTTGTCAGCGATTTGATTAAGCGAGGTAGCATTTACGCATTCGTTCGATTTCTAAAATATGATGACAGGCCTTAAGTGGCGAAGAGTGAAGTAGTTAACAGGTTGCAGTGACAATCGCTCGTGTATCTGTCAGACCGATGCGATGGAAGTTAGGTGCATGAAAGTCGGTCAGAAAGGTGGCACAGCATGCCGAACGGTAGTAGTAATAGAGGGTAGAGAGGCGCATTCATGAATCTGATGCTCTAACAGCATCGCACTTGTTTGAGATGAAGATGGCAAAGTGAAATTGCGTGGCAGTGTACTATAGCCTATAGGAATGAAGGAAGAAAGATAGCGACCAAAGAAGAAATACATCTGCCAGAGGAATGATTCATTATTCCTCTCAGTCTAGTATTGGATCTTACCTTAGTAGCCATCCATAAAAGTAGTTTAATGAGCCGAAGGGGGTGGTGCGATGATGTACCGACACGGAGTCCATTTAACTGAGCCATAAATTCATTGGAACCGTCAATACTGCTGAACTACACTCCTGCAAGCTTATTTTGCTCATTTAATAAAAGACCAAAAATAAGTGCATTGCTTTCTTGCATAGACCTTTTTATCCATGGATAGGGTTGTGGCCCCAAAAGAGTGAAAACGAGAAGAGAGAACATTAGGAGATAGCAGTGATATGGAGTTCACCTGCGCTCACTTCCATAGCCACAGCAGGTGACGTTTTTTATGGATTTAGAGCAGAGCGATCACGAATTCTAATTTCTTAATTAGGATTTCAAAGCATTGTCTAGTCAGCCATCTGCTGCTAGCCATTTGTTTTAATCAAGTTTTCTCTTTCCAATTTTTATATATACCGAGGTTTCCACCCAGGTATTCGACGAAGTGGCCTAGGAGCAGATGTCATCATAATGAAGAATGCTAGAACTGCTGAGTGCAGTGACTACTTATAAGAATCCCGCTGAATTTACAATAGAAGCGCGAGAAGGTGTTGTACTCAAAGCATGCCTCTTGCCATTCACATCAACTTCTTCATCGTTGGCACGTGTGGAAATGAAGCATCTGCACGCGTAGCCATTGGCGTGGAATTCTGTTTTGCTCTGCCTGATGTCCAAAGAGAATTCGCACCGTGACGTAGGGCCAATCGAGACCGCAGCACTTTACGCGTCGAAGGTTTTATCGGTCAAGTGAGTGGAGTCGGACAGCCTCTGAAGCCTTGAGTTACACCTCAACTCACCGAGAACGAGCACTACTTTTCATGAGATTATGCCTTTTAGCTAAAAATATTTTATGTATGGTGCCACGAAACCTACTTTTACTCATTTTTCGGACTCTACGGACTTGGTAACCCTGTAGATTATGGAATCGAGGACACAGTGGTATAAGGTCAGTGGCGCCTGTATCAGCACGTCAATATTCGGGGTCGGTACGTGAGCTGCTAGCATCCGCCTGCATTGTGCAACCTTAAAAGCCCCTTCCCGGCCAGCCTTACCCGATCAGCTGATAAAATCATGCACGCAGATAGGTAGTCGTGGGTGGAGGCACTCTTAACCACGGCTGCTTTGCCCTTGCGAAGTACACACAGTCTTAAGTAAACTTTATTATGGTAATTGTGTTTAAGGCGAATGGCTGAAGACCTTATCACCAGAATTTCACAGTAGTTTACTGCTAACATTGTAATAGTCAATTTCTTTAATGTTTAAATCAAAATTGAAGATTGGAATTTGTTCCCCATAACCCTCATGCTGTGTGTCGTAAAAGAGCTCAAACTGATAATTGCCAGTCCTACTACAATTCGTCTGCATCAAAGTCAATATAATTTGAGATGCATGCCTACCACTTGATCAAGGTGTTTTTACGGCTACAATCGCTGTTAAGACGTGTTGTCATGGCAGCTCAAACTGCACTTAGTCAACCGGGGTTTTTCATAAGCTGTGCATGCCCAACAAGACTCATCTAAAAAACAAACTTTTGATCAAAATTGAGATGCCTTTAGGAAAATGAATTAATTTCGCATAGTCCGTATATGCGAGACAATTTTGCTTGCATGTCTAGCTTACTAATAATAATGGGCCGAATCGGGGACCACGCCTGAGAGGCAAGTTTTCTAATCCATCTTACCCATTCACTAGCCTCTCCTTCCCATCTGCACGCTTAAGAATGCCTGAGTACGGTGTGTGAGTTCCACGCGAGAGCAAAATCAAGAGTGAACCGGCTATTTAGTGCGCATGTCAGATAAGTTAACTTATATGTTAATGTCTTACGATCAACAGTTTTGCTTGTTCGTTTTTTGCTCTAAGATGTTGAGATTTTGTTGCTTTTACCGATAGCAAATAAGTTTGAAGTAATTGGAAGGACGGTTATATTATGATGCTTTGACACGCATCATTCTCTGCACAATTCGTTTCCATATTCTATAATCGCTTGCCCTATGTTTGGGGCTTAAAACGCAAGTTATTGGTCCGTATCCACGCATGGATAACTTTCCAGAGGCACTTGAATGACATCCACGTGTGACTGCTGCAGTGAGTGGGACGACTTATTTGTCAGGTGCACTTAATTTGTGAGCGAAACGTAAAATGCCTAACGACTTCATGCTCTACTTGCCTCTGCAGTTTCTTTTGTGCGTTTCAGTGGTCATCTGCCAGTTAATGGTATTAAGTTTAGTTCCATTGCCTGAGACAAGTGGTTGGGCTTGTTCTTGCATGTTTGCGATGTGACAGCAAAGTTTGGACTGGTAGCTATGGTAAATCTTAACTATTTCGTCACTATAGTTGTCGTGGTGCCGCATTGTTAACAGGAGCTTGGTCCTTGGCTTTTGGGCTCGTATTTCCTCTACTGGTCGTGGAAATGCGTGATGGCTAGCACATTGTTCCATTTCATGCGGGATTTCGCTTACACCATGGAAGATGAGGGAGCTGAGAACGCAGAACTCTTGCCGTGGAGAGCATTAAGGACGGTACCAAACAAGGCGGAGGCGACTATGTAGTGCTCCAGTGATTTGTTGGATGGAGGATTTCAGTGATGGGACCATCTATTTGTCTCGTCGTTGCACCTTAATGGGGTGGGTCGTTGGCATATTAAATACATGCGCAAGTATTCCGTTCGAGTATGATGTATCTTTTCGTCTCTAGGGGGAAAGGAGAGAGAAGTTGAGGATGCTTCAGTTCACATGCATGATTTGATTATGGACGTATTCTATTGCCCAACCGCAGCCCATTTTACGATCAAATGACGGCTGTGGCATGTTTTACCTCAGTTTAGTATTTCATCAGTAAGAGTTCTTTGTTGTCAAATAAATGTAAAAATTTCATGTGCAACTCAGGATTTCGTCAGGTTGAATAACTTTATCGTCCACTATCTATGCTGTCAACCGCAAACCCGTTTGCTACCCTTCGGCACCCTGAATATGATAGTGTCAGTGGAAAGTAATGGATTCGGCCTTTATCCGTTTCAAGAGGAGTGGCCAAATTTGATTAGGTCATATATTTTGGTAAAATTACTGGAAGGACTTAGTGATAACCATTTAGCATTTTAGCGTTCACTTCTCCTTCGGGTGGATATCACCTATTTCGTCACAAGGTTCGCAGTCACTGAGTACTTATCGCCAAAAATTTGTAATCAAGTGAATAAACTTTGCAAAAGTATTTGCGTACAAATAGCAGCCGTGGCCTAAATTTGTACGAAATGGAGAAAGCGCATTAATATAGCAGTGAAATGTATGTAATCTTTAAAGAAATGCAGTCATGTGACTTCAGGAGAACGCAAAAACGTGCGCATTACATCATTCAATTTACCTATTAATGCAAATCTGGAAAGCAGAATAAAAATACCTGTCCTGTGTATTAGTGCGGCCGCGAGAGGCGTTGTTACAATACTCGACTTTAATCCAGCATAGCAAATGGAATGCTAGACCCAGGAATGAAAAAACTTTATTTTGTTTGGGACTGAAGTGTCATGTGACCTAATGGCAAATTTTGCGTCCAGTGAGCAGCGCTAATGCAGGCGACTAGCCTTCAAAGGAATAACACATGACACAATCAATGTAGTAAGGACAGCAAGAGCAGAAAATCAGTACAACATATAGCTGGCGATGGTATATAGTAGCAGCAGACCATGGCTGATGATGTTTTTCGCCACGTGCGTGAAGCGGTTCTCCCGTAAATCAGCGAAGTACGCGCTTCAAGTAAAGTGGGCAGACTAGGTCTGACCGGTGCTTAAGGGGTCTACTATGATAATTGTAGTATATAGCTGCACTCTCTTGTCATTTAGTGCCAGAATTAACAAAAATTAAACTTTAACTTTTAATTGTTGTTCTGATTTCTTGCTGCAGTTCTCGACTCATGAGGCAAACTGAGGTGACTCGCAGCAGTGCATAGGGACGATGCAAGGAGACCAGCACATAAACAAAGGGACCATGACAACCAGCACCAACGCAATATGACTGCAGCCTATGATGTTTTCCTCCCTCATATATTGCGCTGCCGTTTGGTAAAAAAATTCACTACTGTCTACCCCACAGCCTTCACACCTTCGCCCTTTCAACACACGGGTCAATTCAGTGTTATTGGAATGATAAAAAAATAAGTGGTGCAAAGGGCAGACGATTAACAAATCCTCTTCTTTTATTGCAATTTTCTGCGCCAACATTCTCCTGCCCTCCATCTCACCATGCAGGCTAACTGGCACTCTAAGATAATTCCAACCTGTGCCCACAAGTACATAGCGCGCACAAGTCCACAACTGCGATTAATATAAAATTAATGCCGATTGTGGTGTTTGTCATAGTAGAGGTGAAAAATGGGCACTTTTAGTGTTTCTTTTAAACTATAAATGATCGAATAACGATTCTGCTGCCCCCTTTTTCGTGGTTTCGAATGCCGAATCGAACAAAGAATGATCGCAATGTACATAAGGAAGCTTTAATACTTTAATATTTATTAAATACTTCACCCACTAAAATTGCTTCCAATCTCTGAGTGCACTTTTTGGCTTCATCTTCACATTGTTACCCTTGGAAGTTAGTCCCAGGCAAAAAATGCAAAATCCCCTCCTCCTGTTCACAAGTTGTAAGTTATTTTGATAACTACAAAGGTTTTGGGTTTTAAATAAATGTTTATCGGAAAACAAGTAAAGATTGGATCAAACTATATTAAAGCAACCTTAAAGAATTACGTCTGCAATAGAGATTAATACCTGAAAGCAACGCGGTCGGGATTATCGAGGCAATGGCAAAAGATTTGAGTGCTGTCAGATAGTATCACATTAAACTGACGGGTGAGGCATAAAACTAGTGGTAAATGGGAAAGTAAAATTAATCTAGGCTTTTCTCAAGATGCAGTAAGAGCGTAGACACAGGTAAAGGCAGCAAACTGCATTTGCTGGGTAAAGACATCATTACACTTATTTGGTGGCCTTTCCCTTTCCCATGTGATCATTGAGATTTCACTACCTTATGCTCCACTAGGTATGCAAGATGAACCCGCTACAGTCTAAGTCGAAATAGCGATGTGAGATAAAACCTATTAATGATAAATGCAAAGTGATTTTGTTTTTAAACCAGCAGGAAGACTATAGAACATTGCACGAAATTATGGTTAAAGGAGAGCTAACATCCGAGAGTAAGTATTCAAGTTTTAATGGATTTTAGGATGAAAATGAGCATAAGTGTAGAGGATTGTTGATGTCTGGTCCAGCTCTATTTCAAGCAAAGGCGCAGATGTTTTATAACTCCTTTTAAACATTCGCACTTCTTCATAGGTCGGGACAGAGTTGAGGATAATATCAAGGCTCGCAGAAGGAAATGGCACCTTTCAAGGCCATCACTTCCATTCAATGGAACTAATGGCAGTAAATAGGCGGGGAGAAGGGGAGAGATTATACTTGTAAATCATGATTGGAGAGTGCTACGTAACGAATTTAAGTTCATTTTATGCAGGTTAAAGTTCCAGTAACACTTCCACTGTTGGTGGTCGAAAAACACTAAGAGACGCCTAAAAGATGTGTACAACTGCGACGCTGCTTAGCTAATTATCACGTCAACCATGCTTCAGTGGTTCGTATGGTTAGACTGCTGGTGTTTCAAAGCTGCTACCGCAAATTGCATCGGGCTTAGTGCTATATGCCCTGAATTTCCTGCTTCTAGGCTCGAATCAAATCATCGTAACGCCTTACTTGCACCACAAATGCATGATACGAGGTCGCTCATTAGCATCAACCATGATCCACAAGCCTTGCGAAGCTGACTATTCCAGCACAGATGTACTGCGCTGACAAATCTTACGCGCAAAATTAACATCTACCGCCATTCACAGATGTTTATATGCTAACCACAAAATGTTCTATGGGAAAAATGCAATGACTTTGGCACCGTGTAAGGCCAAGTGCTTAGCGGGATTTCCCAATTGTTTCCAGCACCTTAGACCTCACCCGCCGCAACCTCTTCGTTTAAATGATTCACTATCCAACGACAAGCCAGGAGGGCTTTAGCTACTCCTTTACAAATGCTCGGCGATTCCCATTCTTTCCCAAAGGTACAATAAGCTTGCCTGTCAGTTCAGCACTAACCTCCTACTCCTATGCTGTCCACGTGCTCCAAGCCGTTTTCTCTCCGAATTCTTGCACCTAATACAGCATGGAATCAGGCCAATTCGGCTGTAAGAGCAACATCTGCCTCTCCTTGTCTGCGTGCTTTGCACTTGCAATATAAGAGTGACCAGCAGCTGACAAAAATGCTTAAGCGCTTGATTAAATACGTTGACTAAGTCACACTGGCACGCTGACAGTAAAGGTGGCGACGCGATTTTCCTGCTTCCTTGCTTCTCTCACGTTTTCCTACCTAACATTTGCTCTTTTCGATGCATTTTCCAGATTTCGACAGCATAGTTCCTGTGTGGCATGGGAAGTAATGGATATTTTTTCTATGTTGATGAAAGGAAGATGCATCCCTTCACGCATGTCCGATATCAATGGCATTTAGGCTGCCAAAATAGAATCTGCCGCAAGTGGATGTAGGAAAATGATTTTGTGAAAAAGGAAGGCTTGAAAAAGCGTCTAATGTGAGGTTCATCAGATTCCAACAGCTTACCATTTTCGCCGCATCTAAAAGACGTACGATATAGACGCTACGGCCAGAAGAAATGAATAGATCCAACGCCGACGAGAGCTGTGGTATAGCGTAAATTGCGGATGAATCAGAATTCGAAGAAAAAAAGTGTGAATAGATCACTAAAGAGTTTCGCTGAAAAATAGAGGAAGAGGAACGCAAAAAGCTGTTTGGGGAAGGTAGAGAAAGGAAGAATCGAAGGGACTCACTAAGTGGATAGCGATTGTCATGCTGGCGGCTGGGCAAATAAGCCAAATAGAAGCAGTCATGGCAGATAAAGACGACTTCCGACCTCAGTAGTCGCCGGACTGTGGAGAAGAGCACATACACCAACACAAATTTAGGGAAGAAAGTCCAGATTGTCACTCCCATTTAGCCAATTTGATTCAAAAATATTTTGAAAGGAGCCAGAGTTGCTAAGTACACCGTAAAACTCTTCTTTTCAAATAATTTAGAAGTTACCACGTTTTAGCTGCACTCATATGTCCGCACTGTTGAAAATTTTCCCGTTTAAGGTAATTACCAGCGTAATCCCCCTTTTTGTCCACAGGTAAAAACGCGTTTTTATCAGTTACTCTGCACTATCATGCTACAGGTGCATCAATATGACATGGATCTTGACATGGATGACGCACACCAGGTAAAACAGAAGACACTACTCATTAGTAAAAGTAGCCTTACCAAAACACCGAAAAGGGGACAAAAATAAAAGGAAAATGCAAACATTGGTGCATAATAATGCCAAAAAATGAATTCAGGATTGCAGCAATACACAGCATGACGAAAATTTTGAGCGCAGGCGCAAGCGGTGGTTGTGGGACGGGAATGATAGGAGTGAGCGCGTCAAATTTACTTGGAATCTGCCACGGGCTTTAATAAGATTTGCTCAGGTGCATAGTTATGCTAATGAGGAGCCTTTAAGCGCTCCTTCACTACCTTTTGACTTTCTTATATCCTCTAGTTGCATCACTAAGTGCATCTCTATCCCATCCTTTCCTTTCTCCTCGAATGAGCGTTCGTGACCTTTCCCACCTCTTAAGCGTGCCAAATGGCGATGATAGCAGCTCAGCTCTCTTGTAGCGCATCAATGTTTGTTGAGCACTGTCAGACAGGCATTGTGAATGCATGCAAGTTTTTATTCACTTACAATCGGTCTGTAGATTACTCACTGATAGTGAATCTGCAATGCTATTGTATCCCGATGTCCAGGAGTCATGTTCAAGGTTTGGTTGTAAGTCCGGTCTCCTGGTTAGTGATAGCAGGCAGAGCCTTGCTAATACCGCGAGGACGGTATCAGTCCAATCAGAAAAAAGGTTTGCGAATGCCACTTTTCCACCAGATTTAAGTGTATCAGTTTGCTTAACAGCACCTTGTGGTCTCACGTCCCTATGGTTTTTGAAAAGACGAGGTAAAAAGAAGAGCTTTTGTGAAAATAAACCAGGCTTGCATTTAGCAAGCGATGAAATAAGCAAAAGCAGCACTTTTTATACGATTTCGTGTTAAGTAAACTATCTGAAACTCTACCGAGTTTCGTTAAATTCTAAATCAATATGACACCATTGCTCGTACAGGGATAAGCATGGGTAAACATCTCACCGGTTCTTAACCTTTTGCCTATAAAACTTGCGAGTGCACTCCAAGCACAGCCATTGCATAAATCTGACCAATGTTCATAAGTTACATCCTATTACGAGTGTTACCTGGATATAGCCTGGGTGAAATTGCCTCGAGTTCGGTCAGTCGATTCGCTGGCTCACATGTTTGGGGACAAACTTCTTCGCCATTTTTCGACCCTTCATGCTTTTAAACAACAACCATAACTTTCAAAATAGAGGATAAATTAATTTTAAAGTAGTTATTAACAACCCTGCATGCTTTCTACTCACGGCAAAAGTGAGGCTTTATTTTCCTTTCCTTATTTATCTGCGTTTACCCATTTATTCACGCTCTTGCGTAGAGGAAATGATTTCTTGCCAGAAGTAGCCTACGTATGGGGAAGATCTACGGATTTTGGCGTTGCGCCATGTGTACGTTCTACTGCATGCTACGTGGTCTTATCATCTCCATGTGTAGAAATCACCTTATAATCAGGGAATAACTATCTCCACAAATGAACTTGGTCATGAAAGATCATGGCGATTGCATCCTTTAAGTCTAGCTTTGTTGAATAGTTAAAGGATAAATGAATCGCTAGTGAACCCAACCACCGTCGCGGCGATATTCTTTGCGTAAGCCAGTCAGCTGCAAGCAGGTGTCATAATATCTTGTTGGATGCGAGAGTTGTTGATCTGCACTTCTGTGCCCTTTCTTGATATTAAAATGAACCTATTTCAAATAAAACAAGAAGAATATACGTTCCTGCCTGTTTTCGTGAAGAAATATGTCGACTGTAGGACAGAAATAGTCTATGTGATGGAATTAATCGTGTACACTCTTTTCTGATGCATTTATCCCCTTGCCTGGGAGACTAAAATCTCACCCGACGCAAATCATTAGGATTTTATGCCCGTACACACTTCCTTTTATTGCATTGGCATTGAGCATATGAATTAGTGCCATCTGCTTAGCAATCTATTCTGCTTTTAACTTACAGGTGCAAAGAGCCACCCTTGATCTTGCATAGGATCTGCCAGTACTTAGGGCAAATCCGCATTTCTGCATCCACAACTACAGTCAACGAGATGAGCACGTACCTCCACACCATTATTAGGGCACATGCTGGCATAATCCGTCCTCGCCACACAAATTTTGGTCAAGCTAAAGTGATTGTGCGTCTGTGTGCATGGATCTACTCTGTTAGTGCATCATAACTTGATACAGTCTGTACGAAACGCTGGGGAGGTTAATTAGCCAGGCCAGCGATGGGATGCCAAAATGCAAGGCAATCACGGAAGGAATAGCTTTTTGTTTTGTATGACCACGTAAATTAATTAATGGGTTTAAATATAGTGCTTGATTAATCCGCTTCACGTAACAATGGGATAATTTCGACAATCTTCCTGTATGCTCGAGGTGTTATCAGAACTCAAAAATCAGAATAGATGGCTGTGCATCGGAAACCTCTAACACAGCGCAGTGTGAAATCGGAGAAATGAATAAAAGCAAGGATGGAAAAGCACTAAGGAATGCAGAAAATCCTAACAAAAGTTGTCTTAGCAAACCAACGTTATAGTGATCGTTAAAAATAATTGAATTGCTCCCTCTACCTTCATTGCTGCTTCATTTGTCGCGACATATGCCCATGTAGTATGCAGAAGCAATGAAGGCTGATAACTGGAAATAATTGCCGGCTCATTAGGAGGGCTTGACAACAATTTGATGGTCCTGTGCTTATGCGCGAAGCAGCATCAAGGGGTAGAAGTAAGCCCTAGAATTAGTTACGTAGACATCAAGACCTCGAACACAGCTAGTTACCATTATTGCCGGAATAGATAAGGGAATGGATGCAACCAATGTCAAGATAAGATGAGCCATTGTTTGGTCTCGCCGCTATGCTGCTAAGTAGAATCAATTTTCTGGATCTAAAGTCCAAAATAAGTGTGCTTCCTTCTGCATTAATTTCTTGAAGCCACTTCCAAGCGCAGTGTGCAAGAGCTGGTTTCTGGGCAAAAATTTGCTTTGGCCAAGCATTGATATATTTTAGAAGGCTTGATAAAAAAATAGAGCAGGATATTTTTTGTAAAATGAGGGATTTGATAATGCTTACTTAATTCCTGTGCAGAAAATTGGCGCTGCTCAAAGGAAAGCAATAGGAAGGCGTGTTCACGTAAAATTGGCAGAGATCTCTTTTACTCTCTACCTTCGCAGTTTGGATGATAGAAAGTGAGGCTTTGATGAATGGGTGGCTAGGAGCGTTTAAAATGGCAGTCAGTAGTCGAGATAAGGATTGATGGCAGTGAGAATGATCTGGCCAGATTTTTCGGGTAGATTGTCATTTGGGTTGACAAGTTGCACTTCTTATGACACACTAATATCCTAGTGATCCAGTATAAATCAGCAGCATCGTGAGTCCATTTACAGCGTAGAAGATGAAGTAAAGCCTGTTGAAGTAGACATGGCATCTGGTCATTAAGAGGAACCAAAAGGCTGCAAAATTATCTTAGCTAGCAGCATGGTCTGTAGCCTTGTCTAAAAGTTGAGTCCTATCACTGACATTATAGGGACTTCCCTGAGATTGCCAGTTGCTTATCCAACGGCAGCTGACTTCGTCGAACTTCATTCAGTGTAAAGACTATCGGTCGTAGCTCGACAAAATAAAGAGCGACTGCTCTTCTAATTGGAAAAATATTTGCTTCATTTGCACTGAATGTCGGTAAAATATTCCTTCACACCAAAATGGAAGTTTCCTTTACAGAAAAACGAATCATCAACTGGCGCCTCTGCCATTGCAATTATTGCCAAGGGCTTGAGAGTAGCTGCTTGATTAGATAAAAAGTACATTTAATTTGCTCGTAATTTTCAAAACAACACTGATAAACAGCCTCCTTTGCGCCCCAGGTGTAGTATATCTTATGCCCCTTGAGAACAAAACCGTTTTGCAAATGAACGATGCAAGTAAGCATTGCGTATTACGTAATTGACACTGTATGAAATACAAGTAGTTTGGATGACGCTTTTGTTTGCCGTCGCCTGTAAAGCATATGGCAGCAAATAGAAATAGCAAGGAATGATGCCGATGCAAACACGAAGTTCGAGCAGGAGAATGGATAAATTTGGTCAAGGGTTTTTACTTTTAAATACGTGTTTTGAGAAGCACTTTACAGCTTTGAAGCGCATATCGCATTCTCTCAATCTTTGGACGTTGCGGGTTAGTCAGAGTTCATTAGAAAGCACAAGAGTAAAACGTTAAAATACGATGCTCGAAAAAGAATAGGCTCACTGGTAGTGTGGTGTGGCTATACAACTGTCCTTTTCTCCTTAACGACTTTAAATATTGACGAGTAAAATAAAGAATCATGTAAGCGCTAAAATCATTTTGCCACTCAATGTTTCAACTACTTGATACATTAATAATCAGACTGATAGAACTGAAAAAAAGTAGGCGTTGGTTCAACAGTGAAGGCTAATTACTTACCATGTTCAACAAGAGCATTGTCTTACTATTATTTCTAAAAAATTATAAGGATATACAACGGGCAAAATGCCGCGGAGGCAGGGTGTGGGCTAAAGAGGCGTAGTAATGACCAGCTCTGTGGCTATGGCGCAAAAAAGTTTATTGTAGTAAGTGCATCCGGCCCACGCCATGAAAGTAGCATGAACACGAAGCATTCGAATGACACAGACTTAGATGTGGTAGAATAAAATTACAATTGCGTGGCCATATATTTTGGCATTTAATCAAACCGAGTTTGTTCCTTCAAAATGGCAATTACGACTTAACTAAAGAGGAGTCAGAGCTATTTATACAGTTGGAATGAAACTTTATTCTAAACTCTAATGACTACCTTATTTCTTGCTTTTTAAACCATCGCAGAAATAAATAGTAATAGGATCTTATGTCCTTCCCCCACATTCCTCTAAAAGTGCATTCGCGAGTTTTAATTAATATACTTCATCACCTCCTGGCACTAGTTTCCTGACGCCTGCAAAACTGCTTGTGCAGAGGACTATAAACATGAATCTGGAAATAAAGGTAGACAAGGCCAGATCATTGCTTTTATAGACAAGTGCCTTCGTGGGCTCGGAGTGCGCATCAGCTCATACCTAGTTAAAAAACGGATGACAAATAAGTCTGATGATTGTTTTTTAAGAGCAGTTCTTTGCAGCTACTTAGTATTTGTTGCAAAGTCAGCCTGCACTTTTCACTGTTGCTTTTCATGGCTATTTGATCGCTTTCAGTTGGAGGGATTGATAGATCGCAACTTCCATCAAAACCACGACTTTCCTCATAAGTTATATCACACTATATTTTAAAAGCTTGCAAATATAGCATCTAGAGTTGCTAAAGTGAATTTGATCAAACAGAAAGTTGTCTTGCAACGCATATTAGACGTTCCTATCAGTCTAATCCTATGTGCATGACTTCCAAGATGCCCTCCTTCACTAGCGTCTAAGTAGCCTGCATAAAAGTGTCCCGGAGTCGCATGCTTCAGATCTGTTTAGGATTTGACTCAACTCCTGACACTTTGTGGCATAAAAATTATCAACGGTAGAGACAATGGATTGAAGGGTGGAAGGTTTGGATTGCCTTTAAGCCAGCATGTACTTTTTGTGAACAACTCTTGCTACTCATCAAAGCTAGTAGCAGTTCACTCTGCAAAAAGAGAAGTGGATCGCGTTTTAAAATAGGAGCTGATTAAGGCCACCCAGAGGTGTCACACAAGTGCCGAAATTGCGGAAGCACCTAACATGCACCTCAACTTGCCCCAAATATCAAATGCTGGTAAGCTCATTTGAAATGGAGGTTGAAGCACTTTTCGTCTTTGCATTTCAAGAGATCGTTACCTTGAACCGTTGTTGATGGTGGCATAGATGACCACGGGTGTTAAAGCAGCTTCTTACAGTTTTGAAATGCGCAATAACACCAATTTTGAATGAGTTCATATAAAATGGCTTGCGCTGACCATGAACATTAGCTACGAATTCCCCCCAGGGCTAGTGCTACCCTGTCTCACCAAGGCAAACTATCTTGCAGTTCAAAGCTTGCATATCTCTGCGCACCTTTATTCTCAAAATTTCATGGCCCTTCTTACTGACACTAGAAAAACCGATGCATAATATTTTACAGATTATATCCTGGATGAAGCTCCTAGAGGCCTTTATTCCAGCAACGATAGAGTTCCTGGTAAGTTACCTAGTTTAGCAATGAAAAATATGGCCCCTTCGCTCTGTGAGTATGCCGAATTACTAATTGGTGAATGCGCATCAAGACGGGTTTCTTCAAGTTGATTTTGGAAACAGTCGTTTTATGAGGCATATTATGATCCCAATCCAACCCCTCCTTTAAAGCTCACCCATTCTTATTCCAGTAAGGATTAATTTACTAACAAGATCTACACTGCAGGGCACGATTAGTTTTACGGAAAGAACACAAACATATACATTGAGGTGAATATAATAGCAAAGCATACGCGGCTCATTGTGTCGCACGGCTGCATGACTACTTGAATACCGACTAGCGTTATGCTCGTGCCCATCGCAGGCGTTGTCCTTTTTTACCTCCAAATGAGAGATGCTGCCCACAGAATCTCAACCCTTCCTCACATTATTCCTCAGGTTAACTTCACGCCATGGTGAGCTGCATCTCATTGTTAAGATGTTCTTTTAAAAAGTTGCACTCACAAATTACAGCAGAGAAGCTTTGCATGTTGATTTTAATGTCCAGAGCGGATATAGTCTGCACTTCTGACTACGCATCGATTTTTGTGTCCGCCACAAATTTCGCAGACAGCATAGACCTGGTGTCTCTCTCCACTCATGAAATCTAGTTGCACATCAATTCACGGCTCTAAAATTGACCTCTATCCAATGCAGACAGCGAATTCATGCTGCTCTTTAGAAACCCAACTAGCAGTCTTTAGGTAAATTTTATGCGCAAAGCATTTCGGCATGTCCACCTCACACATCTGTTCTTGAGTATTTAAAACAGACATTGTCTTCATATAAACACAGCGAAAGCAATCAAACCGCAATTAGTCGCAATTCAAGCAACTGGTTCCTTTACCCTTTCATTATTTGCCAAACAGCAGAAGCAAATGCTAGGCTTAATCCATGTCATGCCTAAACCGACGATCGTCTAGCTGATCCCAAAAAACCAAATTGGATTTTGTCAAATTAGCACAAGCACAGGGATGCATCTGCAAGGAAGCAAGTGGACCTAATCGTGATTTAACAGGTTACAATAAACTGTACCTTAATAAATAATGACAAAGATTGTGCCTGTCCGCAAGACTTACTAAATCTGTGCGTGTCATTAGGCGTAATCACAAAATTTGCTAATTTGCCTTAGGTCCGACCCCCCTGACCTGAGGAGGATAGACCGAAATCACTCCAGGCATGATTATTACCGCAATGTCGGATAAAGACTCAGCTGGTCGTCAGTACTCAATAACATTTAAACTATGCCAACAGTGATAATTTGTCATGAGACATCCAAATGCGACTCCAGATAAACTCGAACTACCACAGATCTTCATGTTGAGAATGTTAACCAAATGGCCATCACCTCTGACTTTAGGACCCATCTCATTGTTATTAACGGAATAATCTTGTTAAATTTAATTGATGCTACGAATGGTGGAGGATTGGTTAGGACGCAAAACTAGTCATGCTGGAATGGGGTTCATTTTTTAAAACTAGCATGCCACACCTTCGTAACACTAAGCTCCCGGTCAGAAAGATTACCACAACTTCCAATGTCAACATTATATAGCCAAATTGCTGTTGGTTGAGTGTGATTGTCGCACTAACCCTTATAAAGTCTCAAGTGCCTCTGAAACTCCAAGGGAAAGCATGAGGTTGGCCACCAACGATGACCACTAAGCGCGCCGTCTAACTCTTAAACACCTGCATAGAGGGCTGATACAGGCTATCCAGAGGTGTTATGTAAGTGCCGTGAATAAAAAATGCGTTTAGTGTGTTGCAGCTAGGCTTAACATGTACCGCAATCCACCTCAAATATCAGAAGTCCTTGCATTATAGTGCCGATGACCTCATTTGAAGTAAAAGTCGGAGCGCGCTTAGTCTATGTAAGCCAAAAGAGCACCACTTCCATGTACTGCTAATGTTGACACAGGCGCCCACCAAAAACTAAATTTTGACGAAACTTGTAGTTTCGAAGTATTTAACGGTCTCAGGTGAGAATTTCTATGGAATGAGTTGCGTCCTTTAAAATATTAACTGCATATTTCCCCAATGCTAACATTGTCCTGTTCCATGGAGACAAAGCGATTAATTTTCAAAGATAGCTAGCCTCAATCAATAGATCGTTGAGTAAAATTTATGACCTCTCTTTTCGATGTTAGATGAACCGACACAAATTGTGTTTAGGACCACCACTATGTAGGCCGAGGCAAAATTTTGACGAAATTTCTATATGCTTATAATCTGGCAATGATGGATTTTGTCGTGTGTTAATTTATTCAACTATAGAAAAATGCCAGTGCAGATGCATAACAGCTTCTAAACGTTTCCTTTAAACTTTACGGCTCTGCAATTGGTCTGCACCAATGTTATGCAAATGAGTATCAAGGCGGGTCTCGCTGCATCGATATCAGAAAACAGGCGTTTCATTTCGGGTTGTAGGACTCTACCTTTATTTCTATCTTAAAGCTCACCCAGTTCTTCTTCAACAAAAGCATCACAAGTGCAGTTTATCAAAATTAGTCTCAGAACGAAATAGATTAAGTTTAAGTGGCTGCATATCTGTTTAACTTGTCGGATACCGACTAGCATTCTACCCGTGCCTCATCATAAGTGTTATCTTTTTCTATCTTTAACATAGGCTACTCTTACAAGAATTGTCTCCCTCTCCCGCGTTTTTCTTTAGGTCAACTTTGCGCCGCGATGGTTTGCATCTCATCATTTAAATGATCTCGTGAAGCCCTCGCTTTCCCTAGGCGCAGCTAAGAAACATTGTATATTGTTTATAATTTTAAAAGCATTGATAAGAATAGATATAATTTGTGTTTCATTCAACGTGCTGACGCTAGTGCCCGCCATTAATTTCTGCATCCTTTTGCGTGAATTTTAGTTAAAGACAGCATTGTTCCATTACAAATTCTAATTTAAACCGAAGTGACAGCTTTAAATGCACCTTAACTTGGTGTAGACAGCGGGGATTATTTTACCTAGAACATGCAGGGCAGACTTGATTTTGACTTAAATATGATGAAAGCAACAAAGTTGCAATTGAGTCATTCATTTGGCTAGTTCTCTTACTTTGCCATTATTTACTGAAAAGCAGTAGCAGATGTCAAGCTTAGTTCGTTTCTGACTTAAGCTGGCGACTGTACAGCTTATCCTAAAGAAGCCAATCAACGGTCACTGACTCGACGGAAGCAGACGGATGAGCTTACAAGTTTGCTGTCAAATAGAACCGTTAATGAATAGTCTTCAATTAACCGTAGCCCTTCATAAACATAGATGGTGGTTGTCTCTTAGACATACTAAATGTGAGACCAAATACTCGAACTCGGCTATGAACGTTGTAAGGCGCGGTCACGAATTCCTATGCTGACTCAACTCTAACGCCCCCTAGACTTCACCTCTATATAACCAACTAGCTCTACGGTCAAGATTGTTTCCCATCATTATGTAGTATTACCTTGTTAGATTAAAGCACAGGAGTTTGGTAGAGCTCAAATTCAGTCCACCCCTGTTAACACTAAGTGCTTTCCATGGAATATCCTGACGAGTCTCTAGCTTAAGTTTTACGTCTATAGACAGCCGATGTTATGGATTTCATGCAAATTTGCCATTACTTATGGCCATAACATCACCCCCCTTGTAATAAAAGAAATATCTTCAAAATTACCCGACGGAGCGAGTGGTGGAACCTAGATTTGGATGCAGGATGGTATGCCTTGGAAAAAGGCTTGCGTAGCTAAGTAGCGTTCCGAATTTATTGCTAATTGTCACGCAGACCTCCTGTTCAGAAAAGCCACTATGCATTCTAAATTAATTTTTATTAACACTGGTTGAATGTGAATGCTCTATGGACCCATGTAATAGCTTTTTGAAACAAAAGTAGCCATGGCATAGGTGTTCATCACTCCACTTTGAACGACTAATTTCTAAAATTAATTTCAACCCGGATGCATATCTTACCGGTCTAATTTCCCCTTAAGACTTGAAGAGTAGGGCCTGTTTTAGGAGTAAATTTCATGGATATAGAAACAGGACATAATGATTGCGAATAAGTGTGGCCTTAAAAGCAACTTTTGCTGCCCTGTCTTTCGCGAGTGCGAAGCAAGGCGGTCCGTTCCTGCTCATCTTTGCTGTGATTGGACAGAGGAAGTGACGCACGCAGTCTTCCTCAGAATGCAAGGACGTTTATCTTATTTGCCAGTGATGACTCGTCTGTTCGGATGAAGTGGCAAATCAGTTCAATCTGGCAAAATGTGTGCTATTTACGACTGGATAGCATTCCATAACGAGTTCATTAAAGTCTATTCGCTTATGATTGGTGACTCTTGCCCTTCATCAGATTCATTCCATTGATGCATGTTCCAGGTTAATTGTATAACAGCGATCTCAATTCAGCACTATTTGACCATCTACATGGATCCCATTTGGATGCGGGAGACGAGGATGGGGAATGGTGGGGGAGAAAGCATTGCAAACATTTATCTAGTTTTCCACAGCGCCGTATGCTATTGTGATCATCGCTTCGTAGCTAGAATTTCTGTGTAGTTAAGCGTGCGAACTGAGTTACCGGTAAGCTTATGACTGCAGGCAAAATCTTATCAAAGTATGCGCATTGAACTAGTCAACAACTGACTTTGACAAGTCTCATCAACCAGTTTTTTTACAGTGTTTCTTCAGTAGAGGTAATTTTTGCGGAATCACGAGTCTAATTTCTATGGTTTTATTAGGCGTTACCTAAATCATCTTATCAAAAAAGGAAAATCAGTTCCGAATAATTGCTTATGCATGTCGCAGAATAAATTCTGCTTTTTGAATTTTTGAAGTAACTTACATAAAAGGTATCACCGTATAGATCCTGCCAGGCGTATTTTGATCTCGGCTCGAGATGGCATCCTTACATCTAACCCAAAGGTATGTTAGACGCTTCAAGCTGGACAAGGAACTGCCGCAAATTCAAGTAATTTTACGTTCAACGTCCTCCTAGACTAGTTTAAATGGTAGAGTGCATGCACAGATGGAAGCACCCCTGCCTTTCGCACAAGATAAACACCGAGATGCTTTCACAAAAATCGTGTGAAGGGAATTTCTAATGTGGCTAAATCCCAAGGGTGTGTTCCTGCAATCTGCGTTGGAATTTTTTGCGAAAATGAGGCGTTTATTACAAACAGTGATCACTTATCACTGTGTTTAATTCTTTTCACACTTCCCTTTCTATATTTAGGCTAACTTGCTTACTAAAATCAACCAGAATTGCTCGAGATAATGCTGGAAGCCGAATCAAAGATCCCGCAAAAAGTCCGAACCAATTTTATCCTACTTATTCTTAGGTCAACTCCACGTAAATGTGAATTTGTTTGCTTCAAGGGATAAAATAAGTGTCACACCAACTGCCATTCCGCTGATTTCGTTAGGATACATTATCAAGTTCAGCAGCTGACTTAAGAGTTTTACCCATCGTAGACTGCGTTTATACGCCAAACCATCACAAAGGACATTCCATTACCCATTTATTAAGTAAAGTCATATAAAACCAACAATAATATTTGTCGCCTTTTTAAGTTTATGACAAACGTGATAAGAAACCACTAGTTTTGAAACTAACTGGACCAATGTTATGTAAAAAATTAACTTGCTCATCCATAACGCAAGGCACGAAGCGCTGACCCAAAAGTTTTGCAGCCTCATTGGCTTGTCCACTCAGATGCCGAATTCTCTCATTGAACACTTCCAACCAATAATGGACCAGAGCGGGAGTTCCAATTCATCCATTAGCGAATAAGCGCTTAGCATATGGACAACAGACACACTAAAGAGATGTATAAATATCAAAGCTGTGTAGTAGCAGCACCACTCAGGTCCGAATCTCGTGTTGGGGCGACACGCAGCCTTGAGTTTTCATTGTGCTGCATTCCTGCACGCATAAAATCGTACAGCGGAATCAGCCAATTCCAACTCTAGTGTTGTGTCTCAAGTTCAGGAGGACAGAAGTTCCGGTGAGTGCTTTACATCTATAGTGTCCTCGTCAAATGGTATGCTCTTAGGGCTATATACTTCATTCTTTTATGAAACCACCCGGTTTCTGCGTGTAGCTGCCAAATTATTCCCTTTCCTGACAGTGATAGTGATAAGCAAGAATTTAAAGTTAGGCTGTTTGCATGATGGCAGACTTAGCAGTCTTGTAACCATCGCAAATACAGATGGCACTAATATGCAGCCGTGTCTAAATGCGAAAATTTGCCAAATTCTATTGTTTCTGTGTGCGGAACTGGCTAAGCTATCTTCTTTGCTTGTTGACGTATTAGCGGTACTTTCAAAAGAGCCATCAAGAGGGAAATGTGCTCCACCCCCTCTTTATCCACCCCAGTTTGTTGGCAGTACACACCCAGCGAAGCGACACATTTGAAAACTATTATCGTCTTGATATTTAAATGCGCGCTCCCAGGTCAGCTCATCTAAGGCAATTTTTAAGGTTGCAGCTAATTTTGATGTGGAAAAGTCATGAGATTTCATCGGTATTAGATAGGCAAGCCAATCTACTACTGAAAGAGTGGGCATGCTATGCAAGTTCTGAGGCCGTGAAGTTAGAAAATGCTTTTCATGTTTTCCTTTTTCCACAGACGTCATTCTCGCTTTATTTTACAATTACATCCAATGAAAACAAAATTGCGCCTCTGGGGACTCTTTTGGCCCAAGAGAACCTAACCCGTCGAATCTTGCAGATGGAATTTCCTCAGTAGCCTTAAGTACTTGGAATTGAGCTGCAGTACGGCCATGACCTATCCTTGCCTTGTCGTATTTAACAACGATGATTGCTTTTGATAGGACTCAGATAATTTGCCGCTAAAAGCGACTACTAGTGGACCCTACGAAAGAAACACGGAAACAGCTGGATCGATGCCTCTACACAACGGCTACATGTTACCATCGAACCCAAGTTCGACTCCGGCTGTGATCTCCCTCGGAAGTCATAATATTGCACGGCTTACCACAAATTTCTAGATAAATTGCCCATGTTCGTTACTGCTCCACTTGATAGTGACCTCGGCCACTGTCTTCTGACGCTACAATCCGTAAGCACATTCGTTTGAGGATTAGCTAAGGAAATCATGCTTCTACTATATGCGAATGGCCAACATGTATGCATTAGACTACACCACTAAGGGATTATTTCTTACGACCTCGTAATTAGCTCCTAGCGCAGCAATCGTGTTGCTGATGACCGAATCCTGCAGCTGTTGCCATAATCGACAACGCTGGGTTAGCCATCAGCAACACGATTACTGCGCTAGGAGTTAATTACGAGGCCGCAAAAAAAAATATTCCCTTAGTGATGCAGTCAAATGCATACATGGTAGCTCAACACAACTCACATCAACTCATGCTGCAGCAGCAACAGCAGCATCTTGCTACCAAAGTACTTCTGAACAACCAATTTTATCCGGGTTGGAATGTGCAGCTTACAATGCCAGGCACTCTCTATAACAGCGCAGGTGAGTTGTCGTTTGCCGTCCTTTGCTGCGGAAATTATGTCTTTATAGCCATTTACCATCATGCATCAATTTTAGCCACCCACCTGTGTGCATCAATCCGCAGTTTGGATATGGTGAGTTTATGCTTCTCATTTTATTTGCTCATGTTTAAAATATCTTCCTATTGCATTATCTTCTTTTGCCCTCAACAGCAGTGGCTGCTCAACACCCCGCTCAAGTTGCAAGGAAACCGGCGGATGCTATCTTTTTCGAAACAAGGAGACATTCATTATGATTGTGAGCGATGACTTGCCTGTGTAAATGTAACACTAGTGTTGTTCGCTTTGTCAACTGCAATAGGGTAGTGCTTTATTTAACCTTGGGCAAATAAAAGGAAGCAAAAAAGCGATTTGAACTTCTAAAACTACATATATAGACAAGCTTTGGGGCGGAAAACGTCAAGTATGGACTTCAATGCCACCAATACCTACCTCCTTTTAGCCATCTGATTGTTTGCTGCTGTACAATGGTATAGTCACACTCGATGACGGCCTTTCAATTAGTAGTAAAAATTTGAGGCCAAGAGTAATATGGATCCTTCTTCATTCCACTTGAGGGAGCAATTTTACTCTTCGAACTCTAACACTAAAATGTTGACTTTGTTATTCATTATTGTACTTCAGCTTCTGCATTGATGGTTCAATGGAAAAGTAGACTTATTTTATAAAAAGCTGATGTTCTACTTTTAACATTTGTTGTTCATTTGACATGTTTTTGCTTTGGCTAATCTTAGGCGACTCATTGAATTTCTCAGTTACCTAGATGCTTAAAATATCTGTAATGAAAGTGTTGACAAATGCTGGGAAATGCAGGAAAGATTTCTTAGCTTCGCCGAAATCTGAGGAGACTTCAGATACAGAAAAGTGCTCATTTATCACCACTCTACCTCACATGAAACGAAGTGAGGTCACAACATTGTACATCTCACCAAGGGAAATTCTCGACCAAATTAACTTAATGAATGGATTTTGCGGTCGAGTATCTGGCATAACCAACGATACCTCGACTACCACCCCTAATTCACACATCGACTAGCACAGTAATCGGAGATGTTAGTGCCATAATTATGGTGCACATAGAATATGAGCAAATCAGACCAGCTTTCCTGATTTCCTTTGACTCGTCCCGTCACTTTACAACCCCTGAGTAGTAACGGTGGGAAAGGACCCTGTTAATTGCACTCCAAATAACTAAATTGAAGAGACAAGTTGTTGTGGTCTCTCCTTTACGAAAGGGCCTATCTCCAATTTGACACATTTCTTGGTGTGGACTATCCACATATAGTGAGAAGAAGCGAAGTGATTGCACGTGGCTAATAACAATTAACTGCACCTTATAAGATGATATTTTTCCTGGCGTAGCTCTAAACATTCAGCGCTAACTGTGCAACGCTAGGAAAGGAAGGTTAATAATCTCATAGTTTTGCTATTGGCTTTGCAAAAGCTACATCCGTGCATGTCAATGGAGTGTGAGACCGTTGATCTTAAGCATCATCTGCATTGTAACGCTGGAGGGGAGATGTCGAATCGCATCTTGGCAAGACGCATACCCTTGCCGCTAAATTTTGTTGGGACTCATGTTCATTATTTTCAAAAACAAGTTCAGACTTAGAAACGCTCTGCAGTGATGGCTAAAAGACCCATCAGACGCCATTGTTATATTATAAATAACATTACGTGCCACTGAAACTTTAAAAGCAAAAACATACCACTTTACGAGGTATAGAATGGGCATTTAACATAGTCGTAGTGGAGAATACTTCGCTGGCTATACACAATACTATATTACTATATTACTTCCATACTTACTCATCCATCTCTCATTCACCATTTGCCCATTTACTGACCCAAACCTTCCGCTTTTTTATGTGACTATCCAAACACACACACAGCATTTTCCTCTACCTCTCATTCTCTCATTCTTGCCAAATCACGTCGTTTGCACTTCCTTTATTCCCATTCTCCAAACGCCAGTGCTAAGCGTAATGACAACACAATTATTCGTGCATTTGCCACTGCAATGCTGGCATCAGCATTCCATATCAAAGATAATCGCGAGGCCACGGCCAATGGCGGCATCGCCACGACCACCAAATCAGTTGCCTTTAACATCAACACTATCAATTCGACTTGCTTTACTTAATTGAATGTAGTACGATGCATAACCCATTCCACGCATTAGAAGGGATCGAAGATAATGAAATGCAAAGGCGTTTCAATGTGTGTGATGCCACACATACATAGGAAAGGGAGTAGATGGATTGAGGGCAGGGGTGAAATGGAGAGAATTGTACAATGGTAAAATGCGATAAAATATATCAGTGACACGACATGTATTACAATTGTCACCGGTGCGCGAGCTAACCCGGCGAGATGCAGTATAACCTCAAGTTGTGATAGAAACCATAGGCTACCGCCTCGTGCGATCACTGGCGTCTATAGTATCAGTTGATGGGCATGATATGGTCTTAGGGCGGTGATCAAACATCCACAGCGAAACACCTATGTTTCGTAACTACACTGTCACGATCTGATTCATAAGAAGATGGAATGTGCTTGGCAAATTTGTCCCACCATTGGTCGAGAGCGGGTCTAATCATGAAATGTGCTGCCGCGAAATCTCACTAGTTGCGTGCGTAAAAAGTCCTTCTACTCGTAGAGGCATTTTCGGTGCTGTGCTGCTTGTGCTGTGTTTCGGGTCTACGGATCCTTTCTAGAAAACAAATGTTCATGATATGAATGGCTCATTCTCTGGAAGATTAATTATTTCTCTTCTAACCAGCTATGAGTGTCGGCAGTATTCATGCGCTCAATATGAAATGCTTTTCCTCATTTAAAAGAGCTTTTTCATACTGTCAGTGTTGCTCGTGAAGTTAAATTTCTATCAAGTCATTGAGGAATAGAGGTGAAAGTGCGGCGATTTATAAAGCACTGAACTGACTGCTGCGTAAGAACTAAGGATAGAGTTGTGAAATTTTAACATTTTCTAGACGAAGTTGGTGTGCTAAAGGCCTCAGTATTTTGAGGGTGAACTGAGGCTACGCATGCAAGTCATTATGCCCAATGGAAACCGAGACAAAATCAGCAGAAGTCCACGACGAGCATAAATATGTTTTTTTTCAGCGTCCATATTTGGTCTGTATTTAACAACCACCGCATAGGTAAAGAATCAACACTGCCGCTTGTCCATGCAATTCAGCCCACTCACCCGTCAATAGGGCACTTGCCACGCTATTGCGCTGTGGTGATTATTAAGAATGCAGAGAAAGAAGATGTAGAGGTGGTGCTGAGTAGGCCAAGCAATGAGACATGAGTGGTACCCACGAAAATGGGGGTGACGAAAAAGTAGGCAAAAGGGCGTATGCTAATCGGGAAACAAATATAAATGAAAATAAAGTCTAAGAACCAGCCAAGATGATACAGTGCAAGTTGGCGCTGCCTATCTACACATCATATGTAAGTATATTCGTATGCAAAGCTAACGATTTACTAAGCATGTTTTAATTTAAAAAATTGAATTATGCCTGCTTTGATGCTGGCGAAATAGGCGGACTCAGTATAAGTTGATGTTCTCAAACGACGCGGGACACATCATGCATCTGTAGGCTCCCGTGCTAATAAAAAATACAAAAGGATGCGTGGAGACCTGCAGCCGAACATATACGATACATCGGAATGGCAATGGTGTAAGAAGAAAGAAGGGCTTTGAAGAAAAGCACGCTAGTTGGAACAAGAACGGCATACTAAAGTCATTGCCAACTTTGAGCTGGAACTAGGGTTGCTCAATACCACATGGCACAAGCAAATTATCATTTTACATTCGGAATTGACGTGAAAATTTCTTGAAATTTTGCCACAACTGCTGAAGCAGTATAATTTTTCTCAATGTTTACAGTAGAGTTCTACTTGATAATCACTACACTAACAAAAAAGGCAATGCTTGATGTGCGTACGATTTAGTTAGTCAACGATCCTCGAGGCATTCGCCACATCTTTGCGCATAGGGAGACAAGTCTTTTTCCCGCGTTAGTGTTAGCACGCATCTTTTCTCGCATATCTTATTTCCTTTTTAGTTTCCGTTCCATTCCGCTGAATTTATTTTCTAGCATCGAGATAAAATAGGCTACCGCGCTTTCAAGAGCGAGTGCCCATCTTCATAATACGTCACATTCCTCACCAACTGCCTCGAGGACTCCTCACAACAAACAAATGACGCAGCTGATTAAACATCCTTCCTCTTAACATTAAAAATAAAAGAAAAGAGGCTTAAAGGACCATAGTGTTAATGACGCGATATCACAAGCTACTGCGCCATTAAGCAGCAGATCCCATATTTACAGGCTAGCTTTCCGTTTTTTAGGCTCCATCTACATCGACGCGTCTTCTACTATCCGTGTGCCGAAAACATGAAGCCCTTCCGAACCGGCAGGCTGTCAGCTAGCGTAAAGAGATATACAATTTATTTAAATGCTACAGCTGAGACGTCCTATCATTTAACTATACAGCGCCCAACTGTAGACAGTCATTTGTCTGTTGCAAATATTTTGCAGCATGAAGCTCTACAACTTTAATTTCTACATACTTTTCAGATGGCATAATATGTGTTAAAATACAAGCACACGCAAACGATCACATATGTACCTTCGCATACGAATAAGCATTGTGCATAAACTCACCTGTCCGCACATTTGAGGCACATGCATACGTATGAGTATGAGTAGATAAAGAGTCGTTTGGAGATTTTCGAGCAAATAGGACTTAGAAGCCTTATGTCTAGTCCAAAACCTCCATAAGCAGGCTTAGTAGAATGTATGCGCTGCGTGAGACTTGGAAATCTCTACTATGACAGCGAGTATGAGCCATGCATTTCCCTAAAAAGAAAATTTTTAATCATTTCAACATGCTAGCCAGGCAGGCGAGTGATTACGGGTACTTATCAGGATAGGCTAAGTGCAAGCACGAACTCGAAATCATTCACCTGTTATCTCTGGTAGAACTTCTTCTCTACGTGCCTCGCTGCGCGATTGCAATTAATTGATAGACACTTAGTCAAGTTCGAATGTTCAAAATGTGCTTTTATGCGGAATTGAATAAGAGCCTATTTGTTTGCTGTGACATACAAGCCGCAGCCTGGGGCACTTTGAACTGCGCCTAACAATACAGGGTGCTGTTTATCCATTCAAAATAAATATTTTCTTTCCGAACTTTCTGAATCTGCAACACCAATCGCTGCTTAAGGAAGCCTCGGGTGATACTGTCGCAAATGTTTTGCACCATGGGCATTAGGGGGCACATTTAACTCCCTTCTGTCTCAAGGCAACGAAGGTGTCATGTAAAAAGCTTGTCTCACTTTAGCTCGTTCGTCTTCCACTACTCGAACATGATGCTTTAATGGTATCAAAAGTAGGAAAAATTGCATGGTCTATGTACTATTCTTACCTCATGCCAAAATTTGTTTGTCAAAAGCACTTTCTTTCAAACTCCACAGCAGCCCAGAATCGCAATGTATACCGTTTGTGTTTACTCGATTCGCAAGCTTGAATTTTTCTCTCAACCATACCAGCGGAGCACATATTTGTGGGTTTGCATCTGCTTACTTCCGATCGAATACAGTGTGCGCTCTGCTCTACAGCCATAGCTTTGGCATCTCGCGCGAAATCTTAAATTTTTGCCTTCATTTGCTACGCTGTGATTGAAAGAAACGCAAACACAGAAATGCACCTTTGCTGGACAGAATGCTTTGCCGGATACTTTACTGCAGGCATTACTTCACCCACTTAGCGCAGCGCAAAACCACTGTCTATTTATTGGTTTGTTCTTCCCTTTCTTTGCAGACCCCTGGTACAAACCGTTTGAATAAAATGAACTTGCATGCTGTTGGACTAGCATTACATGCAGGCTTCACGCTAACTTTATATCTTTTCATCGTGGTCGACAGCATTTTTTGAAAAGAGCGTTCGATATGTGACGGCTGATAGTTTATTACTTAAGGAAAATCACGTGAGCACTGATGATGGACGGATCAGATTGCGTTAAAAATTAATCAAGCTTTCCCTGGATGAATTGGCGGTGTAAACATTGCATCCAATTGTTTTACATTAGATTACGTAAGATGTCTGAATCTTTACAGATCAAATGAAATACTCAATCATGTGCAACTATGGCGGATATGTTTAATGTTGTCTGTGTTTTCGTGACCTCCACGGAGTTGCCTTAATCCTCATTTTATGGCATTCCAATTGGCCTTAAACTTTTGCAACATGCATGCACTAAATGCAAAGCGCGTTTCTGCATTAAATTTTTTGGTTTATTCTGGTTATTGCCATCGTGTATGGTTCTATAGTGACCTGGAAAAATACGCGCAAAATAGTAGAACAAGACTAGCTTGTAAAGCGAAGATGCAGCTGCAAAATCTAACTTGATGTATTGTGCAAGGAGAGCGACTTGAGATTTATTTTAAATGACACTAAGAAGAGAATCCAAACCACCTCACACCTGGCAAAATGAACAAAAATCTGGTTTTATGGCACAAGACTTATCTGGAACCCAAAGTTTTCCATTTTAAGTTTATGTCACTTTTGGTATGCCAAGTTATTTTCAAATTTTTGCAGGAAACTACGTGCAAGCTTCAAGCTAAAAGTGCTCTGCAGCAATGGCAGATGTGCCTATGAGATGCCCATCGGATAACTAAATATAATGCCTTAAGTCACAATCCACCCTTCATTGCTTAATGCAACTTCACTATGAATTCAGAAGGCCTGAATGCAGACATTGATGCGGATGAATATTCCTGACATTTACATTGCATCCGTCTGAAGATTCATTCCTAAGGCGAAGTGAAGAATGTGCAGTTAATAATGCGCTTGACATCCGGCCTTTTACGGCTCTTCGGCGTGATGCGGCAACGTATGCTTAGATTCCTGCTTGACAATAATGGGTGCGCACTAATCATACTTGGGCCTATTTCCATTACGCGGGTTTGCCAAAAGATAAATGAATGTAATTAGAGGACTTGTCAAGACTTAAACTATCCCAATTTTTTAAAAGCAACTAATAATTACCTATTCTGGTGAAGAATGGTGCCTTCAATCACATGCATGCGCAAATGCGACAGGTGTGCTACCAAATCACGCGACTACCACTTACACCACCCGCTCGGCCATGCAAATAATTAGGCGAATGTCATTGGACACGACGTTTTCTGATTAGCTTGTGCTGATACTCGCAAGAGTCATGGTCCTCAGCACACCACTAAGGAGACCAGGAGAATAAGCTTGGAACCGCCACCACGCCTTGTGGAGCATCGAGGTTCACTGATACCATCCGCGCATTTGAAACACTTTAGAGAAAAGCAAATAAAACAGTTAGCACGAAAGCCGACCGGTACCCAGGCCTTCCTTCACAATGGAGTCCGACACTCAGGAAAGCTCCCCTATCCTGTTGCAGCATTATCTAAGCTCAAACAACCCACATCAGGTGATTATGCACGCACAAAGTTGGAAATAGGCGGCAAGCTCCTCGGCATAGGAATAAAATTCAAGCTGCAGACCCCTCTCTTGGAACCGTCTTAAGCATGCTCCTACACATTGACGAGTTTCAGTGAGACAGTCGTGCATTGAACTAATTCAAGTAGAGCGCTCCCTTCCATGAGTTTTCAATGAGATCTTTTGCCAGCTCAAAACATCGGTCTCTTTTGATTATGTAAGCTGCAACTCAGGATTACTTGTGATTCTGCTATCTACAATCAAGTCCTGCTCTACCAAAGATAAAACCGCGGTAAACACCTCAATAACTATTTATCATCGCCTTATTTACTGCCAAAGAAGGCTTCTTTAGGAATTTGTGTTTAATAAAGTCACTGAAAAGAATTAAGCCCATCGAGAGGATTATGCCTGCTGCTTTGACTTCTGCAAAATTATTCTGATCTGGACATGGTAGGTTTATCACTTTAGAAAGGAAAGGGGGCACAATGAGCAGAACAAACGCTTGTGATTGCTTTAATTTAATTATGAAGTAGTTATAAAAACCAATCGGGGAAGTCGAGCACTGCATGGGGCATCGCAGCTAATTGAAACAGAGGTGTTTGCATGCGCCTCTAAATGACATCTTGACATGACCATTTAAATAATTTCCTGCAATTAGCGATCCGGGTAGCATTCTTCTGAATGCACCACATTCGCCAATTCATTGGTGCAGACATCAGAGGTGAGTTATCCATGAAGCCAAGTGCATCGGCACAGTCTAAGAAGAACTTCACCCCACTAATCTTCTTGCATCCTTCGCCCTCAATTACGCTAATTCCAAATGTCTGATCAGGAGACAAGTTTGACATTACGTCGTGTAATTCAGCTCTAACATTCAGATACTGCTGCAGGAGCAATAAAAGTTCAATAACATAGAAAGCGCAGTCATAATCAGATGGCCTTAATCTTCCTTCTTGACGCAATTCAAATTCGCTGCCTTCAAAGAAGCCCAAAATGAGTCTGTAGTTTTCTATTAACATAAAATATGACTTTGTAAGACGCAACACACTAACAGCTGCCACAGTAGTGCGAGTGGAATTAACTATTCTCATTGATAATTCCACAAGCATCGAATGAGTCAAGCCTGGAGGAGCCAGCTCTTTGGTGTTCATTCCGGGCTCTATTAAAACGCAGTCTACCCTTTTAAAGACATTCATGGGGACAGGAAGGGATGAAAACCGAAGATGGAATTTCATTTGTTCAAAATGTTGTTCAATGCATTTGTTAATCCACAAGAGAGACAGTGGCTACGAATGAGACATTAGAGCTGCGCAGACATGTTTGTCAATCCAATTCCACTTGCCCATGTATGAATGCTGATTTTCTGAAAGGATAACCGATTTCCACTCCGGAAGTGCAATGCCAATGCTTGCTACGTCAAAAGGGCTGGGGTATTCACATATTGTTCCACGTGCATTTAGTAAAACATGAGCCCTGTGTTTGTAACCCATCGAGAATGCCAAAATTTTCTGCAATGGGCCAGTTTAGTATATCATGAGTTTTTTGTTGTCAAAGAAGTATGAATTTCATGTGCAAGTCAAGATTTTATCTTTTTCGTCCACTATTTATGCTGCCAACCGTAAACCCATTCGCCACTCTTCAGCACCCTGAATATGATATAGTGTGGCTGCCGGAAGTAATGGGTTTGAAGTTTATCCATTTCAAGGGGAGCAGACGAATTGAATTAGGTCATACGTTTTTGTAAAATTACCATTAGGACTTAGTGATATCCATTTAGCATTTTAGAATTCATTTCTTTCTCGGGTGAGATACCGCCTGTTTCGTCACAAGATTTGCAGTCACTGAGTGCTTGTCGCCAAAAATTTGTAATCAAGTAAGCAAACTTTGCAAAGGTATTTGCGCGCAAATAGCAATCGTGGCCTAAATTTGTACGAAATAGAGAAAGCACATTAATAAATCGGGGAACTGCATGCAACCTTTAAAGAAATTTAGTCATGTATCTTCAGGAGGACGCAAAACATACGCATTACAACATTCAATTTACCCATTAAAACAAATCTGGAAAGCAGGATAAAAATACCCGCCTTGTATATCAGTACGGCCGCGTAAGGCGTTGTCACAATGCTCGGCTTTAATCCGGCATAATAAATAGAGTGCTTAAGATACAGGAATGAAAAAGATAACGTAACTTTTATTGAGAATGAAGTGCCGTGTGACTTAATGGTAACTTTTGCATCCAGTGGGTATCGCTGATGCAGGCTCGTCGTGTCTCATCCTTCTCTGTTTATAGACTAGCCTTCAAGGCAATAAAATATGACGCAATCAATGTATTAAGGCCAGCAAGAGCAGAAAATCAGTGCGATTGACAACTAGTGGTAGCATACAGTGGCAGCAGGTCATGGCTGGTGCTATTCTTTGCCACGTGCGTGAGGCAGTTCTCCCGTAAATTAGCAAAGTACGCACTTAAAGTAGGGTAGGCAGATTAGGTCCGACCCGCGCTTAAGGGGCCTATAGTGATAGTTGTGGTATGTAGCTGCACTCCATTGTTCACTTAGTACCATAAATGACGAATATCGAACTTCAAACCTTTACTACTGAGTCGATATCTTGCGGCAGTTCTCGATTCATGAGGTGAACTGAGGTGACTCGCAGCAGTGCATAAGGAAGACGTAAGGAGAGAGGTGCATAAACAAAGGAACCATAACACCCGACACTAATGCAATATGACTGCAGCTTATGATGCTTCCCTCCCTCATGTACTGCACTGCCGTTTTGTGATTAAATTTATTACTGTCTATCCCACAGCCCTTTAACATCCACACTCCTTTGGCCATATAATTAAATGGTGCAAGGAGCAGACGACCGACAAAGCCTCCCTTTTTATTGCAACGCTTTCCGTGCCCGCATCCTCCTACCCTCCAACTCAATATTCAGGCTAAATGACATTTCAAGATAATTCAAACCAGCGCCTACAAATGCATAGCACCCAAGGGCTCACAACTGCGATTGGCATGAAATTAATGCTGTTTGTGGTGTTTTGCTACAGTAGAGGTAAAAACTGACACTTTTCCAAGTTCCTTTTAAACTATAAACGACTAGATGGAATTCTGCTGTCTTCTTTTTTCTTGGTTTTGAATACCGAATTTAACAAGGAACGACTGCAGTTCACATTAAGAAGCTTTGGGAAACAAAAACTGCATTCGTGCAATTCGCAGGTCAACATACTGCTTAGGGGGACAGGGAAGAAGTATAATTTAATCAATTTCAGGGTTTTAGGAAAGAATGATTAGTATAAGACAATCATTGTTTTACAAGCTTATGAAGTTAATAAAATTGGTGGCTATTTTTGATACTTGATCAAGCATTCGTATCAGTAGTTTCTAGTTTTGATAATCTTATTGGAGGCGCCACCATTCCCGGCACAGAATTCGCTACTTTAAGATGGCCTGAAAATTTAGTCATTATATGCATCGAAGCCTGAATAAATAGTAACAGCATTTAGCGTTGGTCACGATCTTTCTCTTTACTTTAATTGGCACTGCGGCATATTTCAAAGCAGAGTCTAAGAGTTGTACGCGACCTAAGCGAAGGCTAGTTGCCAGAAAAAAAAAAGATTTTTCTTTTAAGTGTAAATCACTACATAGCCGCTTGTCGATGGTCAAATGTTTTGGCATTTAGTGTACAGATCTTTGGAGAGGAGGGGCCTGTTAAACTCAAACGCAAAGAGATTTTTGTAGCAAGCAAGTTCATTCTCGCTAGTGGATACCTCTGCCTGTGAATAACGTTGCACTTGTTTGGATCTTATTCATCTTAACAGTCCCCACTTATGTAGCCTATATACGCATGTCAATCGCTGTAATCAATCTCACTCTTATCAAGCTGCTAAGAGTTTTTTGGCCTGTATCTGAGACTCTTTGTCCTGTAGACAAATAGGTCCACAGATAAAGGCATATAAAATCTTTGTGCACATTCAATCAGTAAAAGCCAAAACTGTAACATGATACAACCTGATTTTGACGAATGCGAATTGAACTAACAAGTTTCACCAAGTTGTTGAAAACACATTCCTAGCTAAGTGTTAACCTGCACAACTGAAATGTCCCTTCATGACAGGGAAGTGTGCGACCAAGAGTGTAATATCGATTAGCTTCGAGAAAACCATGTGAGCTAACTAAGTGGCACTCTTGATTCTCCTGACTTATTTAAGGCAAAGCAAGTCGTTGTTCCTCCTCTGCTTTGACTGTGTCCTTCTTGTGGCCGCAGTCCTTATGCTTTTCAAGAACGACGACGTAGTTTATAAGGTTTTGAGTAACTAAAGAAATTATTGGATCATCCACTCAAGTGGAAATCGATGAAGTAGGAAGGAATGATAATTAAGAAATCAGAGCCAAATAAAAGCAGAATTTTAAAGTTAAACAAAAAGTATTCTAGGCGAGCAAGTGCTTAAGGGCCTCCTTCTATTGTCGGTCGTACTATCGTCACTATAATTGTTCTTCTAGTGAACACTAGTCATAATAAAATTTCGATTGATTAAGCAGTTCACTGCGATCGGTATACGACAACATTTTTTAACCTTTGCATCTCTTATCAGTTTTAGCCGGTAAATGTACCTATGTACGCACCAGGCACCTTCACAACAATAAAACCCTTTCATTGGACACTGCGTTGGAGAGGTACCAAGTAGTACTGTGCAACTTCAGTTTAACCACAAGCACGACAATGCCTTTAGTACACTGTCTTCTTTCCAGAGAGCATCTTGTTTCCCAAGCCTATTCTTTGTTCTTATCGGTATGTTCGCTTTAATGCACCACAAATATTAGTATAATCAACTCGATTTTGCCTATCCTCGCGTGTAACATCGAGTTATACAAAAATGACATCAGATGAAGCAAAGGTTTCCCCTTTTATCGAGCGCACGTCTACTAGCAAAGCCCATAGCTGAGTGCCAAGGCAGCTTTTTGGACTGCACTGAAATATAGAATAATGAGTGCGTAATTTGTTGTCTTTGCATTTACATGTGAAGTGCATTCAAACAACATATGATCTCTATAATTACGCTCGGCTGTTGATCATATAATGCTACCGTGCCACTGTCTATTACTACCCGAACTTCCGATGAGATTTGACGCAATGCGATGCGATGTCTGCCTTGTCATGTCAACCACGATATGCCTAACTAATTATTCAGCCAGATTCACTTATGCAGGACCTAATGCAAATAATTTTTAATGCACTAACACTCACACAGCAGTGATTACTCTCGCCTTACTCAGCTAACAGTCTCAATTAGAAAAAGAATAAAGCAATGTGAAGGTTACTACAACTCACAAATTTATACTGACGCAATGGCGTTCACTCGTGTTCTAAGCAAATATTGCGATACGAGCATCCGCAAAGAAGAGAGTGAGGCATTTTAATAAACAATCATTATGAAATACGTCAGATGGATAAAGCAACACCTACAGAAATGATGTGATCGCATGTGTCCTTTCAATTCCTCCTGCGTCGCAAATTCTAGGTAACATTCTGTACAGTGAAAGCGTACCTCTAAATCTTTCGTTCTCGTGCCGCGGTGTAGCAAAAAAGTATGTGTTTAAGAAGAATTTGTGTGCGATGCCAGTGCTATGGCCGAGGAGCAGAACACACTGCATCCCATTAAAGATTAATGAGGGCAAACTTACTAACATGTGTTTTGATGAAATGTTGGAGAAACGAATGTAAGTTTTCAAATGGTCTGTAGCATCCAGAAGGCATACTATGCTTGCAAGCTATTTTGGAGGATCAATAGAAAGTGCTTACGATAATTTTGATGCATGTATTTGTCCAGCGGAGGGGTTGGAGGGGGCGTTTTGTAAGTTTTCTCACCTCTTTGGTGCTGTAAGAGCATTTCAAGGGATTTGCAATACCTTGCACAATTTCGACGATCAAAAGTCTTTGTTTAATAAAGGACAGCATGTTTCTAGCAATCAGTTTTCTCTCCTGCTAAAAGAGTTACAGAACCAATTTTCTAGAAAAATTTCTTCTTCCAAGAGATTCTTTATATAAGTATGGAGGCTATACAGAACATAACTAAAGGCGACTCTCGCCTTTGACATTGCGTTGAATTTTGAATGGCTAGTTTATACCCCTCCTACCTTCAGATTGGACTATACCGCACAGATTGGGGTGCAATTTATGCGATTATCGATTAAGACTATACAAAGTTTGGTTAATTCTTATATGTGCCACACAACTGAGCCAAAAAATGTCCTGGTCATCACAAAACAGGTGCAAGTTTTAGGGTACCATAGCAATAAACAGGAAAACTATGACGAAAATTGAGCAGCAGATGTTGTAATTTCAATGAATGGAACACCTCTACTCAGCCATATTAAGCCTACAGACATCTATTCCTGGCCAACATCTTTAATCTCTTGCATTTCAGGAAATAACTCAAGTAGTTAATTTTTTGACAGGAGGTAGGGCCAGTTTATCTCTTTCAATTGTATTCGTAGGAGGAATTCGGCTACTATGGAAAATATGTCTAGTCACTGGTGGTTGACCTATGTGTCAGCGAACAGCCTATCAATTTAATAATCGAGAAGACGGACAACAGTTTCATTACGCACAAAATAGCATATGATACTGTGGTCGCTGGCCAAACTACAGTGGAGTCCAAAGTATAGCTGTCGAAGGCGATGGAAAGTTTACCAGTGGCTCATCTGCCAGTGATGGCGCACTGACCATGATAGCTCCCGCTCACATCACCACAGCATTTTATCAAGCGCTTGTTTTTTCTTAACCCGTATTCGAGTTGCACAAGCAGTAGGTCTTCAAAAATAGCTGCAGACAGATTCACCTTATTGTCAAAGTATTCGTGCTTAAACTCACGTCAATTAGGTCACTGAACAAATGGAATCATCTAGCTTCCTTATTCACCATTTCTTGCACGCTCTGAGGCCCTCTGGTGCCATCCCTCTAAGTAACAATTTCAACCCATTCAATGGCACTGGGAAATCGCATGAGAAATAAGCAATCGGTATTGGGGTAACGACCGAGATGGAAGCGGACTACTTACCGCTTTTGCGACAAAACTGGCTATTACGGTAGGTGTGTGTTCGCCTTTTCCTCCATGAAAACGCATTATTTCGTCTTCCTTATGGCCGTGTTTTCAACCAACTCATTGTGGGTTATGGAGAAGATAAGGAAAGTTGCAGAATCGACGAAAGAGAATCTTAATAGATGTTCGGTAAAGCTACCTAAAATAAGGCTACCCATAAAGATTTCGGGCAGGCAAAAATATTAGTTATTTGAGTTAAATTTGGCTGTAAAAGCGATTTTATACGCGTTTAGTAGTCAAAATCAGAATCAAGATAATTATCTGCGGTTGTACACCACAGCATAAGGGATTGACGCAGAGACGATCAGGCGCACCAAAGGAGGTGGTTCGCCCACAGATCGCATGGCTGACGTGCATGCGCCAAAGCGCCAGCCGATGGTGCACGAATCCACATCGGAGCAGACACACACTCGCCTGATGACCTCTGTTTTCGCAATTGCCATAATTATTTCTGGACCTAACTCAACTCCTTAGCTCCTCTACTAATTCAAATTGGATGCAGAGTCAACTGCTCACTTGAGCTCTGCAACCATCACCGATTAACATGCAATAAAATCGTTGAAGGCTTATCTTATGGAAGTGCATACTGCCCGCGACGAAGAAGGAAGGATGAGGGGCCATTGGCATGGTTCAAGACCAAATCTTAATTAGAAATACAGCTTCCAGAGGGCAAATCGTTTGTTCTGCTAAGATCATGGAAGAAAGAATTTTCGGACTACTACACAAGTCCTTTTATTCTGCCAAAAAGGGGTTTTGTAGGAATGATTTATCTGAACATGAGATTCTTGTGCGACCCAAGTGAGCCTGTAGGCATGGGAATTCTCTTAGTAAAGAATAAGGCACCTCATGGTGCAGTAAATGTTGACAGCGTGCAGCAGTTTAGCAGTATACCAGCACTGAATACCAAGTTCCGTTCAACCACAGACACCAAATTCACTTGTCTAAAAGTTTCCGAGGGTACCCTTATTTAATATGGCTTTGGTAAGCCATTGCTAAGATTTCGTTTGCTTACTCTTCAGTATTCATTGTTTTCTTCGTGATTTATGACGAGTTTGTAATGCGAATTTGAGGTGACCATGCTAATCAAAAATGCAGATAAAAGAAGTGCTAGGTAAGCATTTCCCACCGAGATAAATGCAAAAAGTCACCCACCGTTTCAGGATGTCTGTCCTTCATATAAATCCAGGAAACCATTCCCATTTTAATTTTTCGTTTCACATCAATTAGTATTCGCAAATTATTACTTGGAGTACTAGCACCAGAGAAGCAGTAGACTGGGTGGCATGTCTCGTTACCACACTTCGACTTAATGCTGTTCAATAGGAATTAAGCAAAGTCTCGGCGTCGATAACATAGGGTCGACTTCGGCCTCCAGATGAATCAAGCTCAACCTGATTAAAGCAAGCCTCGGGGATAGAGATACACACATCTACATATGCAAACAGTTAAATGCAAATTTTCTACTCATTCAAGTGGCAGTAAGTTAATGAGTAAAGCATCGGAATTATCTGTCCATCCTCAGAACAAATACTATCAAAACGGCGCTAAATTATCAATCCCATTTCTAAGAGTGTTAAAATCCATCTTTTTAGTAACTAACCACTCACCATTCACAATTTAACGTGGGACCCCAGGGCTTTCACGGTTAGTGTAAAACGGCCTGCAAATACAGATCAACGTGCGTGATGCCGCATGGCTGTTAAACAGTGAAGACTGGACTTGAGCGTGCATCGCGTTTAAGTTTAAGCCTGATTCTGTCCCTACATGCATCCCAGTCACTTGGCCGGCCAAGCCACGTGCGCCTACTGGTAAGTGATTGACAAGGGGCTTGAAGTGACTGCTATTGCACTAGGGGTGTAGCTAACAAACTAATCAGGAAGGCAAAAACTCTAAAACCTTGGTCAGGAAGGCCTCGCTGGACTAAAAGACGTTCCCAGCATTACAGTATAGCCTTCCATCACTATGCATTGAATGTCAGCATGCTTCCTAATTAGCGCATTGTTTTCTGCGTCCTGCGAACCCATTTGTACATCAATGAGAATGGATCGAAATGTTAAAAACTGTATGTGTCATGTTAAGTAGTTTATAGTGATTGATGTCTTTATTGCTAAATAAGGCACATGATTGTCAGTCTGACCATTCCCTAGCTTAGTGAGTCCTGCAATTTAAAAAATGGCGTATCTGTTAAACAAGTTTTGAGCTGTAGTGCTCGAGGTGGGCTCTTTAGTCGAAAGTTCGCGCAGAATTACATTAAGATTGATGACAACATAAAAATCACGGAGCCAAATTTGGTTGCAGTTGATAAAGCGTTTGAGGTAGTCCGATCGATAGCGGTGGTTGCGGATGTTACGACGGAACTACCTCGAGTTGTCACTAGAGAATTTGTGACGTGAGAGGTGCTATTCGTCGTGGTTGGAGCCACGCCTTCTCCTTTTATCCAAAACAACAAATTTTGTCCACCGTATCTTTTTTTATCCACACACCAGCTGATTGCGGGCTGTGCATGATAGGATAATCGGCGCTGCCCCTTAAGGAAATGGCCTCACATTTTTTTAAAATTTCTGGTGTGGTTGCCCTCACTGTTTTCCTATATTTACCAATATCTTCATGCCTCTGTGAACTTCTATGCTGAGCGAGTGCAGCGACGTTGGCGAGAACCGTTTGTTTTGGCTTTAAGGGCCTGAAAGCATAGTATTTATTTAAGGTTTTATTGGCTCTGTCTTCTTTATCTTCGAGAGGGAATAAACGGGATAGCCAGTGTAGTTGCTGTTGGTTTTGTGTGGGGCCTATCACGGCTTGTTTAACTTGCACGTGTCAGTTGCTATCATTCTCATGCGCTTGAGCATCCTGATCTGCACATAAAAGAACATTTACTCGCCATTGTCGTTGGGCAGGCGATAAGTCTTCGTATGTCTCACTGTGTTCTCATGTCTCCAATGGATGGAGATGGATGCGAGGTGGTCAAGCATTGTAGCAGATAAGGGAATGACAAAGGTTAATTTTAGCATTATGAGGCAGTACGCTATGCTTCAGGTACCGACGAGGCAACTTACGAGTTAAATGTGTCAGGCAAGATGCTCTCACTATACAACATTCCGCATTACTCATGCTGCATAATTCAGGGTTTCAAGCTTAGTTAAGCCCTCGACCCTACCAACTTATTATTATTAGACGCTCATGGAATCGTGCATCAAAAAGAACAAACCACTGCAAATCTCGGAAGAAAGTTTGACTTACAGCCAAATTTTACATGTCTGTGGCAATAGACAAGAAGCGCAAACACAAAAACAAGCTTTTGAAAGGGTTTAATTTACCTCTGCCAACCCTGTCGTTGCAGAGAACTTTAGTCTAAGTAGAGACAAAAATACATATGTCCGTGGTTTGGCAGACAACTAGTAAGTTGCAACAATGGACGCAATTTGTTCGATTCCGTCGGTCAGCTGTGTTTGAGATGCCTTCCACTGCACTTATGCAGTCTTTCTCCGCATGCTACTAACCGCAATGAATTTAGTTGTGTTGTCCCTACCCGAGGCATTAAGCAACGATGCATTTTGCACGAAGTCATTCACAGCAAAAAAAAATTTGCATGCATTTCTTTTACAAGCTCTGGTTAACTCCTTGCATGCATCTCATAGTTAGAATGAAGCTGGAAAAAGTCCCACTTATCACAAAGTAGATGCGAATTCAAAGGCAAGTTAACAATTAATAGGAAAAGTGCGATAAGAGGTAAGCGTCAGTTATTATGCCAAGAGAACGGAGGTGGCTACCTATTTGCATCACGTCGATTTGGCTGACATGTGATGTGACGTAAGGGTCCAGCACGTCCCCATCCTTGTCAGATTATCTACTTTAGTAAATACCCTCATTCGTGGGAGTCTTAAAGTATGTGCCGGGTAAAGTAAAACATAAAGAGGCAACTTGCCTATTGGCGCTGCGAACGCTCCTTGCAAGACGTAAGGTAAGGCTAATCTGAAGCAACATCACTCCTCAAGAAATAACTCACATTCATACTCCACACGTGTGCTTATAAGTATGTTGTAAGCCAATGGAGTAACGCTGTTTTGTTCAACATAGCAACTTGTGCATTTACACGCACACCGTGAAAGCATTGACAATTAAATCGTTTGTGCCAATGTGCTGGTTAATTTTATGGAGATGCCCGCCCTATTAGCATAGCGATGTTGTGAGTGGGCAATTCGATGCATCTATAGGAATGATATCACGAGTACTAGAATCACAAAATCAAATGGGTTAGTAGTAACAAAATCAGTGGATGGAGATAAGTCGATCGCAGTGGTTGTAGGAATGGAGGTCGAACCTTTGGGGTGAGCGTTGTAGGATTCGTAGTGGATCCACTCAACAAATACTTTTCCACTTTTATTCGCTTTGGGATATGCTGCTATAAAATGATATGACCTGCACGTCAAAAAGCAAAAGCATGTAGCAGTGTATGGTATATGCGCCTCTATAACTGGTGGCCAATAGTGATCTGCATTACAAAGTCAATTCGATACCTCAGCCCATTAAAACAGCCATTGTTACCATTGCTGATGTGCATGATTACCACGAAACTTTGATAAAATGTTTTACTCTGCTTGTCACCACAGCGAATTCCATGCAGTAGCTGCAGTTGTCTGAAGTGCGACTAGTCCATTCGACATGACTTGCAAGTAAGCTCGCGCCAGTGCCCACTGGCCACAGATACAACCCCACTGTCCCACCATTTATAGAGATTCTATTCGATGGTGCGTTGCGGTTGCAGGTACACGCATCGACGAATGATGAAATGAATCGCCGATCGCCGTAGTTTGGTGGAGGCACATAGCCATTCATCTACAAACCGTCACCTTGTCGTTACTACTCTATGAGGTGCCCTGTTCTACAATGAGTGAAATTTTGCGCCTACAAAATAATTTCGGTGGTATGAAAGCCTCATGCACCGATAGTTCATTGTAAAAACACCACACCCTAATATAACAAAAGAGCTTGTGTAGTAGACTGGTCCATCTCTCGACTATCTCTTTAGCGTCACGAGCAAATTTAATCCTTAGAGGTTGTACTCTTGCATTTGGACATAAACTTCGGTACGTGCTGATGGCTTCGAAGATCTCCTGAACTAAAGAAAGTAGTCCGTCTTTCCATATACCTGCAGTTATTTGTGACGTCAGCGAAAGCCCATGTTGCTGTATTTATGAGGCATTTTAGAGACCTACTCGATTTTCTCATGCTTGGCGAGCTTGCAGATAATCTCGTACAAGTCACCGATAGGATCGGATGGCAATTTTAACTCATGCGATTTGGCGATGAATGTATAACTCAAGTCAGCAGCTAACTCTATGTCCAGCCTAAGGCAAGAATGGAACGAGGAGGGTAGAAGAATACGATAGATAATACAGGTTAAGGTGAAAGGGTAGAGGCCATCAGGTGGTTGATGAGACTGATCCAACTTGGACTCGTGCGCTGTCGGATGACCCGTTGGTACATGCCCATCATCCATGTGATCTATGGGCTGAACGCCTACTTGGGTCTGCTTGACTGCCTCCGTGTGAGTTGCTTCATGCAAAGGTGTATAACATCAGAAATTTGATTTTTCTGAAGCGGCACTAGATACGTGACTTCTAACAGTTAAAATATGCACAATAGTCCACAGTGTTTGCTGTCTTGAATGATTTCAAGAACAGCCTTATTTAAGATGGCATTATTAATCCGTTGTGAACAGAGGCACGCTCCATGGAATGTTTTTGCTACCTAGGATCGCAGAACAAAATTTTGTATCTGTTATTATCGTTCCTGCCTTCTTTTAAAAAGGAAAGCTACTCGACGTGCGATCAGTGCAAAGCAACCTTTCCGGATGGCAACCAATTAGTCCGCCACGCTTGAGAGGCGCATCAATATAAGTCCACCAAGTATCAACAATGCTATTAGTTATGTATCCCTAATGCATACAACATAGCTTTTGGTGATTTTTCAGCAAGAAAACTGTATGGGTGTCAGCAGCACAAAAAGCGTCCGGTTAGCACCATATAGTTATCCTTTTAGACTTTTGATGCAACACAGCTATAATGCAACTCTTCGGATCCAAAATGCCATCTTTTGTAATTCATAAGTGCGTTTATTATCTTGTAAGCTCTGCATGTTTGGATTTAAACAAACTTTACTTTTCGCTTAAGTCTAGTTGCCAATACATTGGTTTTAGTTTCACAAGTAGTGTTTCGCAAAATGCAGCATCGCAAATAAATTAGCTGTGTTGGTGGACGAGAATGAATATAATGATTACCAGGTTTTTTCTTTCAGACATTAGATCATTTAAGTGCCATCACTGCAGTGCATTATCCGCAAGTGAAGACAGCATCAAAAGGCACAATTCTGATTTTCATAAGAGCAAGTTTAACAATTCACAGATAACGCCTTCATCCATTTTGTAAACTAATATTCTCTAATATTCATCATCGATTCGCAAACTCCAAACTTTCTGTTATTAAGAAAAGACTATGCTTTAATGCCGACATTGCTATCAATTCTTCTTGATACTACATAATTTGAGCCAACGCCTTCACGCGATTCATGGGCAATATCTTTGATCAATCTGATGGTCAGCAGTGTGCAACAAATCAAATACTTACTAATTTACAACTATGAAAATTTAAATGGCATTGGTGCGACAATTCCGTTGGGTCACACATTATTCCATTTAAAACCCCGAGTTGTATTAGGAAAAGTTGCAAGACTCCACTCAGTTTGTCACCTAGTCGAACAAAACTTAGATGAATCCATGCATGATTCACTAATCACTATGAAGGACTCCTGTCAAATATATTCAGAATTCTTGACAAAATAGCGAAATTCCTGTTTCAGCGGGCAGGATTTTTAAAGCTACTGCCATCGGACAGGCAGAGATGCCAAAATGTTTATCCAGTTTTCGTGTTTGAACGAGAATATCACATGTTTGAACAATTTGAATTTTGGGTGAATGTGCATAGGCGGCATCGAATATCCACCTAAGACATCAATTTCGATCAAACCATAGGTCCCACGTAATAAATCTATTGAAATGTCCACCTGCTTATAAAGGACAGAGTGCATTTGTCGTTTTTTGTCAGATATTATCTAAAATGGGTGCAAATAACCTGCTTTGCTTCTTCTTGAAAAAGAATTTATATAAGTTTAACTGCCTTCAACACTGCCCTCAACTCGTAATGGATTGCGTGCTTACTAATGATGAGATTTCGGCAACTTTGTGTGCAGTTTGTTTAGTCCGAAAACTCCTAACCAAATCCGCAGTTAGCCACTATTCACGAAGTACCCATTTTGTCCTACCACTATCGTTTATACTTCACGCTCGCCACACTCTTTCACGCGACAAGAAACACAAGATCCTGTTAGGCTGTTTGATCGTTCACCCGTACTTCTATTGACCCACCCCACTAATCTGCTGCATGCAGCTAGCAAAGCAAACAAAATGCTTTGTCAATGCGTGCATTTTTAAGGTACTATTTTCAAGGTTTTAACACAAAAGGCGAGCTCGTTTGAATTAATCTCTTTGAATCCAAATGCGCTCTCATAAAGGCATTTAAAATAGACTCTAGAACCTCCCAATTACACTTGATTTTAAAAGGGTTTAAGCCTCATTTTAACCTTTGCAAGTTACCTTTTCACTTGCAAATAAGGGTATTTTACAAACCAGCCTTGATATCAATATAAAAATATTGCATCCACTCACTGCAGCAAATGCAAAAATAGTATCCATTTCGATGGAGTGAGAAATGGGTGCAAAATTAGAAATAGATGAATACAGTTATCGTTGCGTAAAGAACTTTATTTCGACTGATGAACTAGCCTTAATTGTTTTAAGTTACTTTAAAAAGGCAGATTCTAGCCTGCTTGGAGGCCGGACCTTGACACGCGGATCTGTAGCTCATTTTGAGCCAACCACTGAATTTTGGCATTTTGGCAATCATTTCTGATGGACACCGGTTGGCTAGAGTTTAGAGGTATTGAACAGAATCCCATAAGATTACTTAGATGCTAAGTACTTTGTAGCGATGTAGACAGTAGCAGGGAATTGATATTTGCATGGTTCTCAAGCTCCCAGCAGACACCTACTTGGAGACTTTCATTAAAATTTACTTCCCCTCCTCTGATATGTCAATGATAGCATAGCATTTGTGCCATCGCTGGTCTTTAGTGTAGTAAAAGTTTTAGGCTTGGCACATAACGGTAGGCAAGGTGGCTAATCGAAACACTAACTAAGACAGAATTGCAGATACACATAAACTTATATCAATTAAACGCTAGATTCGAATGATTCCAAAGGGTTTATACATCTGGCACCATCTCACAGTGAGATGTCTTTGCAAAGAAAACCCTTTCGATAGATAAAATCACTTAAATACTTGTCGACGCTACAGGACTTGTCATCTGGCGGTGAAGAGCAGTAAGACACACCATATCTGGACCTCAAAGTGTGAGCCTGGAAGAGTATGGACTCGAAACTGTGGGGGTCACCTAGTCCTTAGGTCGATACACTAGTCCATTTGCTTTCGGAATGCATCCGTATGCGTTTGCATATCACCTGATCTCATTTAAAAGCAAATATCATTGTTACAGTCAAGGAGGAGATGCGCTCATCCGTTTTGCTACAGTAGATTCTCATAACAGTTGCACGGGCCCAGCTGCCCCTTGATTTTAGTTATCTTATCCCCTGTTCCTTACCCTCGTATTCCACGCCTAAATGAGATTTATAAAGATGGTCAAATAAAGCTAAATTATAATATCTCTCATGCAACTAACTTAAACAAGGTATTAGCGAAAGGAATCTGACAGAATTAAAGCGTAATTCATATGCGTAATTGAACTCCTAAATGGAATCATTGCAGAATGCTGCCAAGTGTTTATTTGGAAGGAAAGCAGGGTCTATTGCGCATTAAATTCATTGCAAAAATGGCTCTATGCAAGCTAATGCTCATGGCCTAGGTACTTGGAAGGCGCTTTTAATGTCATCATTTTGGGCACATAGACTAAATTTCCCACTGTCCCAGTAATTAGGGAATAAGGAGTTGAATAGCAGCTTATATAGGCTTTACTAACCAGGTGGAAATTCTTGTTTCTAACTCCTTCCATTTTCGTTTTAACCCCAACCAGATGCTAGCAGACTAAGCTGATAGGATTGGGAGTGGCATTTTTGGGTGGCTTTCTGTTGCCTACATTAATCACTCTTCTCCACACCAAAACCATTGCACCTGAGGTAGCGCCTGGCGTGTGGGGCTGTGTACAGGAAATCGACAATCCTCTCGTTACTTGGCCTGATGTCTTTACTCGGTAGGTTAACGGAGCCATTGATTTTGCAGTCGCGCCTTTCAACGTTTAATGATGCCTGCAAGAACAAAAACTTACATCTATATTTTTAAGCATTTCTATAATGATGTACCTTCCAACGTATTGCTTTTGTCCACATCGAAATGTCAGCATTGACCGACGGGTAGACAAACAGATCTGCGTTTTTCCACGCGTCTAAGCGAGAAGAAGCCCACCCTGTCGGAGGTACACAGAGCTCTAGCGCCACTGCGCAATTTGATCTGGGGCATCGCCATTTTCAATTTTGTCGTGCTTCTCGGTTTCTGGCAGATACTTGGACATGCCATGCAAACACTCAACTTCGACTGCTTCTGCTTCTCCGTATGTGTCGCTTTGTGATTCAAGGAATTCTCTTTAAATAATGAATGGTTATTAATCCAGTGTCCAAGGATTTTATCATGCCAATGAATTCAGGCCTGCAAGTGCTGCAGAGGTGCATTATTATTCAGTCTGCTTACACTCAAGTGAATGCATGATATTAGTGAAGGTATATGCTCTCTAAACTTCACACGATTTCATCCGTTACGTATGTAACGGACGTGATGAGAAAGACGTGGATATTTCAGTTTGAAAATCCCAGTTGCATTTGGCTGTGGTGATCGCCTTTATGCCTAATGCAAAGCCTATTTTAAAAGTTGGGATCTATTGAGATCTGGACATACCTATCAACTGCCTTCTGCCTCATCTTTCCTCTGATGCCTCTGGTCTCTCATCAAAGAGCATATTTGAGGTGCCAACCACGCAACTTCCGGGTGGTGATGAGGTAGTGCCATGCTGCAGCTGAATAACGGCTTCGTTTAGATTAGCTTATAATGACAAATAGGTCGCAGTATTTAGTATACCTCGGGCATCATTTTATGTATGCAATTGTCAAATTCGACTTACTTGCACCCCGCTTTCCTTAAATTCATTTTGCATGATTCTCCTTAATACCATGCTTGCGGTTTCACTACTATTGCAGAAAAATTGCGCCTTTGTTCTGAAATTTACTAATTGTGCTGCAGATGAGAGTAATGCGAGGTTCGCTGTTTTCCAGGCATTGGATTTCTGCTCTTCGCCTTGAAAGGACGCATAAATCGTAGACGTTGCTGCATTAGAGGTAATGAACCTGTCACTGCTTCCAGAATGTCGGAACAATTAATCAAAGCAACATCAGCAGCTTTACGCACCAGCAATTACAACTGATTATACCCGAAGCATTCTTTAATGCCACAAACAAGCGATAAACCAATGAATTCACGCTGAGTATTCTTGGCACCTTCAACCCCTCCTGTTCGATACAACCATATCAGCGGCTGTTGATCTCCACATTTATCTCATAAAAGACTTAATTTGCAGCTGGCTTCTGTGCATGACCTTTTCAAGTAATACAGGTTTGGATATAATGGACAGCTAGACCCGAAATTTGCGCAGCCATTCCATAACAGTAATGGCTAAAGAGGCTAAAAACCCCAAAGCATCTTTATATGTAAGCTTTAGACTGCGTTTCGTAGCAGCTTAGGTACGGGAGAATCCTCATTTTAGATGTGTAACTATCTTCGTAAGGCATGGAATACCAAGGAAAATGGCCACTTGGATAAGTGACCATAGGTTATACTACCCAACTTCTACTAACTATTATTTGTTTGTAATTTGGGTAGCAAACACCATGCTGAGGTAAGCAACTTCTCTTGTTTAATTTGCTACGCAAAGCACAACGCAGCATTTTATGCCCAACATGCATTATTCCCTTATCCGATTAACCACGTAGTTTCGACTTGAGACGTTGGCATCGACATCCTGCTTAGCACCTGCATGCGCCTTGTTGACATACACAATTCTTTATGCTAGCTACAAAGCGATTCATAAACCGTGGCTGAACGTTTCTCCCACCCTAGCGAATAAGCATGTTTGTGTTATAAGTAATTTCTCTAAAGAATTTGGCGATTCCCACGACTTAAAATGGTGCAATATACTGCCACAAATACATTTCAAATCTGGTAATTGCGTGCCGTTTTTCGAAACACCTTTATAACATTACAAAACCACAAAATTTGCAACCATAAAATTGTCGTCAACGTTATGCATGCGTCAGAGACATCGTCTTGAGCACTGTCAAGTCTTCTAAAAGATCGCGTTCCAGCAACCCCACCCCAACAAATTTACCCAGTTAATAAAGTTTGCTTTATGGCACTTAGCACACCATCTTTTCTATTCCATCAGCAAGAAAGATGGCAAATGATCATTGCAGAGACTAAGGTTCTGAAGGAATATTGCGAGAAAGTCAATCTTATTTGATTTATCTGTCATCGCACTTATAATAACTGCAATAAATCAAAGCTGATGAGCTGCGAGAGACCCTAAAGTGGCTTTAAATAGTCCTTGGAAAACTGCAAAGATCCATCGCGTTTGAGTTCATTCTCGCCTTTTAGTGTTGCAATCCTTAAAGTAATGTTAGGCATGCTGATTAGTAGGTAAGATAAACCTACGCATGCAGTCACTGCGATGGACATTGCATGTGTATTCATTACAATAAAATTGGAACCGCTATCATACAATGGTTTTAATTGCACTGCACATTCGTGATGTAGTAGCCAACTTGGATTTGAGCTTAAACTAGCCAAAGGCCTATACATTCATGACATCGCTCCTTCAGTAGCAGGGACGGCATGCGTTAGCAAAAGATTTTTTGTGCTTTATGTCACAATTTTTTAGGGTTCTTCAGCTAATTCAATTCCGAAGACTGCAAAGTACCACCAGAGCTGTGCGCAATTGAACCTCGAGAAGCAGAGAATTAGAAGTTGGACTAAAATGGGCCAAAACGAGAACGACTTAAAGGACGTCCTTCCACTGCAGACTGCACTATTGTCCCATCTGCTGTCATACTTACGAATTCTGTCCATGATGAAACTTGGACCAAGTTGGCACTTTTATGGAACCAGCAAATAGTCATTTCTAGACAATTACTCCACCTATATGCATATGGCAAAACTTCAAAACAAAAAAACCCCCGTGTTGAACATTTTGTAGGAAAGGTATTTTTCCCATCCATCAAATAAGCCCCAAACTTCGTTGCTCCCTTCATCCTTGGGTGTGAATCGCTTCGTTTGACTGCAAGAACAATGAACCTGTCAGCAAGTCGAAATTCATAATATGGTCCGCCATGGCATTGGGGAGCGAATTTTAATGTTTCCTTAAGCTATCGACTTTTGCAATGTAGGATCTATTAATTTAACTTTAGTAGCACTGGCACGTTAACGGAGAGGATTTCCTTAAGTCATGACTTGGCATTGGGATGTATTCGATTCTGTCCCTCATCATTTAGTGAATGCTATTCGGATCCGATCTCAATTTCACTTAAACAAGAAAAGGAGAGGTTGCCCTAAGTTCTGCTTTGCCTTATTACGTTTCATGGAACACCACGGAAAAACTATCGATAGAAGCGGAAATTGCAAAGTCGGAAAGGAAAGCAAGAATTAACTAAATAAGCATCCTCGCCAACTCTAAGCCATTATTAAGAGCGAACCGACGGTTCTCGCAACAGAGCAGGCTTATAATCCTCAAACCTATGCTAATATCGGTGGACAATTTAGTTTAATTAAATCATCCGTACATTACTCCAAGTTCTTCCAAATGGGAATGAAAAATTAGAATCACTTGGGCGCTGTGGTGAGCATTGCTTTCTACCTTGGCATTTATCCTTGCAGGCGAATTCAATCTAGAAAACATCATTTTGTGCGATGTCAGCTATTGTTATAAAATTTCTTGCGTGGCAGATAAAGAATGCAACTTCTACATTTTAACTAAGACCTGCAATCATCGCAAATTGAGCACAAACAAGAAGGCAGAGAAGGTGAGGTTATTGAGAACACAAAAGACAAAGACGAAGAGGAGGCAGGTCACTATTCCACTTCGTCAGCAAAGTGATAGCCAAAGCAATGCCACTGTCAAGCTTGTGGTGCCAGGCACTTGTAAATCAATCCCTTTGGAAGGTTAAAGCAGCCATTGCTAGATAGCACAACAATAACAATTGATGAAAACATAAAACCACATAGTCAGGTGTCCTGCACCCCGAAGAATCGCGCCACACTTACATACAGGATCGCAATGGGGTGGAGAAAGGGGTTGGCGAAAGCCATCTTCGGAACGAAGTGGACAATCATGGGTTCAGATCCATCTAGCAAACTTGGTGCTACATCGATTTCAGCAACTTGTTCAGCCTTGCTCAATTTCAACTACCTTTCTTGCGATTTCAAGCAGCGCGTAGCGTCGCTTCACATACAAACCACTAAATTGACGAACTGGGAACATTTTGATTTAACTGCATTCAAATTCCAAAGCTACCCTCTGTTAAAAGTACAGTATTTTCATGCGTGGATTTTTCGCTTTCCTTAAAAAATGATGTAAATTAAGGTTGTACTTATTGCTTCAAATAAGAAAAAGACAGTGATGAGTGTGGCCGTATATTCACACACTTATTTTATGGGGCAATTAGTTGGAAGCGCTTAGAGGACTATCAACCCGCTAATACATCTCGTACACTCAAAAAGAAAAACTCAAGGAAAAGATTGCGTTAGTTGAAGTATAGGTGTCTAATAATTTATTAAGTGATTGCGAGCGATAGTCAGTAATAATAGCATTCGCAGCGTGTTTGAAGCGAGAGAGGTATAGAGAAGGGTATGTGCACCATCGACTAGTGCCAGTGTAAGCGCAACCTTGGTCATGTTCACCGTTTGCCACCATTGCTACGACCATCCCACGGCTGCGCACACGGCGACCAACATTGCAGCTTTTTCACAGTCCACAATCCCCACTTCTGCGCACATTGGGAATCCTTCGCAACCTCACTCTACGGTGCTCTCTTTCACGCATGCGAACATGGTCGACTTCCCCACTCCATTTCTTTGGCTCTCTCTGCTTTCTTTGGAACTGACCTGCCCGAAACTCGTGCCCGCTGATCTCTAAGGATGCATAGTCTGCAAAATCGTAAGTGACTGACCAAGCCTAAACGTTATAGCTGGTGAGAAATCAAGCAAGCATTTTTGTGAATAGTGACTACCTTTGCCGATGTACACACAGCAGAGTATGGGCTAGCATTGAGCTGTACCGAACCACTAAAAAACTTTGGTTATTTTCGGATAGGAATTTCGTTAAATGAAATCAGACTATTAGCGTCAAATGCTTTCTCGTTTGCGAGTGTGCAGAGATTGGGCTTAATGGCACCCACTGTGTGGCAATGCAAAGAGAAATCCTCTAAGTGCGACTATAAGCGCAAGGGCTTTAATTTTCTTTTTGGCTGCATTGCGTGCTAGTTATATTTTACAGCCTCTTGAACATTTTTCCAAGGGTGCAATTCTTTGTTCCTAATAACAGGGTTTTACAACATTTACCCCTTTGGATTAGTGCGAGCAAGTCATACACTGAGACCATACCTATATTGGATGTGGTCTTCGACCCTTTAATTATCCGAAAATCGGCAACATTTGAAATGCTGCATTTTAGCGCACTGAGCCTTTAACGATGTTGCAACACGCGGCCACGCTGAATGTAGACTAATATCCTACACATTTGCAAAATTTGTTTTTAAGCTTCTCGGTAAGTACAGGTAAAACCTTTGCAGATGAACAAACAAACCAATTTGGATGGTTGTTTAGAAGAATTACCATCCCTTCTCTGCTGTAGTTTACATTAGTCGAAGTGCTGCAGTAGATGTAAGTCGATAGTAGCAGACACAAAAATTTGTGATAGCTGGAATCATTTTACACCGAAAAGGTTAAATTTTCAATGCATCAGAGATCTCATCTCGCAGTTGGGCCTTGTTGATTTAGCTACACTTGGTACTCCTTTGTTCTGTAATAGCATCACCTAAATCAGCGATTGTCTTTCTTGCTGTTCTGTACCTAAATAATGATTTGAATACAAGACCACTAAAAATAACTGCAATGGAGCACTGAGAGCTTAGATTGAAAGTGAATCACACAAATTGACTTAAAATGAATTGTTCTTAAGACCGCGTGTAAACATGCGTGCAGATGGGGGAATCCATAAAGATGTTTCGACTAATTAAGCTCTAAAACCACTCGCAGAATGCGCCGACTTCTATTTACGACATAATCCACTAATTCTTGCAACGTGCAGTAATAGGTAAGAACTACAATCATTATTAGATCGCAGCCAATTGGCAATCTGCTTTGAGTCATCACCTTGCATGAAACTGTTACGGATAATTTCAATGCGGTAATAGCCAAGCAGCCATGTCTATGTTCCATAATTTCATTAAAGTTTATGCTTTAGATCCCATTTCATTTCTTAGTTTACCTACGGCAAGCATAAACGCTGCTTAATAAATGTTTGCCTCGAAAATAATCCAGGATATTGTCTGTCTAGTCGGGATAATGCGACAATGAGGAAATGGGAAGAGGGTCTGTGCAACAGATGCACATGCACTGCGGAAGAGACTACTTAGACATTGTTGAATGATATGCGGTTTGATCACAAGTAGAAGGCAGATACCTTCTAGATGTAGATGTATTCCCAAAGACTGCGCACCACTGTGTTGCACTAACCACATAAAATGCTTCCCTGTGTCTGTGCATGCGTGCAAACCATGACTATTTCCGTTAAGCAAATTAATCTATAGCTTTTTTTGTTTCATCCTAAGAATCTCGGTTAGGCAGGGACTTCCCTCTTATGTGTAGCTCAACGCTTATTTGTATGCAGTTGGCATTAATTTTCATAATTTCCCTCTCCATTTCCTTAAATAGAAGACTGCTGCCATCGTGGTCGGTCTGCTACTTGCATTAAACTTATTCCTATATGCACAATTTAAAACAAGTAGGACTATCTTATTTAAAGCAATGTGAGTTACTGCCCTATCACAGTTTGCACATCTCTAACTAAGTATTTACAACTTTGGATGATATCCTACTCTTGCCACTTTTGCAGAGGCACCAAATGGTGTGTTATATCTTTTGTAGTAAATCCAGTCCCAACCTTAGGAGCGACGAATCTAAGTGCGTAGGACGCCATTAGGTTTCAAAGCCATATCAGAGCGTACTAGGAGCAGAGAATGACTTGTTAACAGCATGTAGCGATTGCTTGTTAGGTTGAGAATGAACCCTGTAAAAATCATCCCCAGAGAAATCAAGAAGTGGGTTGCATTGTGTGGGTTCAATCAGTCAGCTATCCACACACTAGCGTTCATTAAATGAAGGACTGGTCTTCCTAGTGATCACTGCTTTCAGCCATTGGTGTTGCGCTAAATGGCCATGATCTTTGACGTAATATTGTCTCCTTGGTATGGCTTTAGCTCTCTTGCGTGTCAAGTAAAGCGACGTTAATTCAAACCAAAGGTTCAAAAGCTTTACAGCATGAAGAAATTGTTGTTGACTGACAGTGCATCAACACTTCTCAGGTAGGCATCAGTGCTCAATGCTGTTAGTAAACTTCGAAAGAAGGTGTGCAAATGGCTGTAGGATTAAATTGCATGTCACAGTATGCAAAGTTACAACAAAGTAGATGGTTAAATAAATACGACTATTGCTACAGAGATTTGACGAAGTAGTCATCACCTAAGACAATAAACGGTGGTTCTTGACATTTATTGATGCGAATTGTAGCATATTCGGCGTTAAGAAAGCCGGTATATTGGCTGAAAGTCTCAAGTAATTTGCGTAGCCTATCATTTTGAGACTGAATGACGAGAACAAGAAGCTTCTTCACAGTTGGCATTAAAGGATTTGGACCTAAGGAAGGTAAACGCCACTCAAATGCTCACGAAGTATTTTATGCATTCAAGTGTTCTAAATATTAATTTACGAAATTAAATATGAGCCTTGGTCAGGTCAGATCAAAGGATGAGGAGCAAATTATGAAGTCAGGACACATCCTTTACAGCCACATCTTTGCCGCAATAATCTCTGCTTACTATTTAATTTAATGCACTTTTAGGCACGTCGCACAAAAGCAAGTGGAATTAAGAGGCTGCATGCATGCATAGAAGAGCAGTTCACATCAATTCGCACCGAGTAAAACGGGGTCACAACGGCCGCCTTGCGATTCTTATGCAGCAAATCGCAGAACTGCGCCCAAGGATGAGTAAGAATCGGAGGTTAAAAGCTTGAATGATTTTTCTACTGCTAACAAATGGTCCATTTGCCATGCTCGATGACAAGAACAGATTATTGTTGTGCTTCAGAAGATTTGACAAGGAGTTATCGGGTTTTTAAAGAGGCCAAGAGGCAGCCTTAAATGACTTTCCAGAGTTACCAGGGTGTCTAGAATTGTGAGATGTGATTTAATCCATAAAATCAAAATAAGTAATTCATGTTAAATTCCCTGTATTAACGGCGAGATAGAGATAAAATCCATTATTGTCAGATTGCTCCACGCTGCGTTGAGTAGACTAACGAATTTAGCGAAAAACTAAGATAGTGTCGGAACTTAGTCCTTCCTCAGTAAAGATGCTTACTCAGGTCAATTGCCTAATGCCGAGGGACAGAGCATATCTATTTTCCATAAGGCCAGTGGGAGCATGATAGCTATATCTCGTACAAGAACGCCTCCAATAGCATCACTTTTGGTCACTCCACCGAGTTTTGGCATTTGGATCCGCCTTCTACATGACACCAGATGTCATGTTGCGTTTAACCGCTCGTTGCTGCTCCACTTTCATCCCCACTTCGCTAGTTCTGAGTGACAAGCAGACTCAATTTTCAGGCCATCATGAACTCTTTAGCTCCCTGTTGCAGTTCATGCTGATTTCAAACAGAATGAGAATTGCAGTTTAGAAGACGTAGTGCCATTTTCTGTATGTTTCAAAAACCCTTTTCGTGCTGTTGTCCAGTCAGGCAGAAAGGGCTGGATGTAATTATTATAATTCCATTGATTCTTGCAGCCTCGACTTTTAGGATTCGCACCGGTTAGAAGGGAAGAATAAGCAAGATAATCATTGCAATGAAGTGAGGCGTTGACCCCTTCAGTCTTAGGTGCAGATGAGATGCGCTAAATGTGGAAGCAGAGAAGTAGCCACAATAAGTTATGCTCGGGCTTATGTGCTGCAACACTTGCGTGATGGGAGTTTATCGAGTAATGATGTACAGAAGTCTTATTCAGAAGCAATATTCGCGTAAAGTAGTAAAGCTTTGAATCTAGGGTTTTGAATCAAAGTGACATCAAAGAATTTGAACACGACCCGAGAGAGAATGCCAATTCTTTGAGCTAAACGTCTGAATTGGCTTGTCCGTTGGTCTGCAGAAGTTAACTTCCTACTTTTGCTAATTTGTAGGATATTGGTCTACTTGCAGCGTGATTATTTGGTACATTATCGTTGAGGGTTCGGTGAACTAGGATTTAGCATTGTGAATATTGCCGATTTTCGGTGGTTAAATGATCGCCATTCAGTTCATAGCAAAATTTGGCCGAAGACTGCATCCTATTTAGTTATGGTTATAACGTATGACCGTTTATTAATATTCACAAGGTATTAAAGTCTATACCTAGTCTGCATTTTAAATGCACCACGGCGTTGGCGGCGAACTGGACCACGCAGTTGAGGAGGATTACGCGTAGTTAGGTCATAGATTAATGGCATAGACCCATTAGTTGTGCACATAATCCTGTTCTCCTTTATGCGCGCGTTGCGTCAGTTACGGGAAACATCTCCGCGCGTGCATGCATGCGCAAGAACCATCGTACCAGACCTTAGATTGGCTCCATAATCTTAATTCAACGGAGCATAAAAGATTAGATGCGTGTATGCGTGTGTGAATATTAGATGAAATGTCATGCAATACTCACGATGCATTCTCATCAATTGGCCAAATTTTTTCTCAACTTTGTTTTTGAATCAGAGCGAATTCGCGAAATTTCGAGCGTATGTGTAAAATTTTTTTTCTTATATCTTTAAGGCTAGCAATAGCATGATCTCATTTATCCCATTCAGAGAAACTTAGCAATTTAGAATAATGTTTACGCAGCTCGACGATTGCCTAAAGTCGAGTTATTAATAATTTAATGAAGCAATTTGTTAATAAAATAATGTCAAGCTTTAAGCGAAACCACCGGCTTATGCCGACTCCTTTTGGCCGGAATTTATACTCTTCTGCGAGGTATTGCTATACTTTTGAGCTAAGTTACATTACTTTGTCCTCATCAGTGCCCGAATCCAGGTTAAAGCAGGCAAATTGAGCCAATCTAAAAGTCGGTCAATATTTTATTGTGCAAGTAAGATTAGTTGCAATGCCTCCTCTAAGTGAAATTGGAAGTCTTGGCACTCAGAATGGGTGCCAATCCAGATGATTATAGGCTCACCGTGATTTTACATTCTCGTATTAAACTGCAAACAAATAATAATCAAAGTGGTCGTTTAACTCTTCTTCAAAGGCGAAATTCGAAAACTTTGCAAAGCGGCAGGAGACACGAAATTTTTAGCGCAAAACTAGGTGTCGCAGGAGCATGCAATTGGTTTAATGCTCAATGGAGGATCACAACAATCAGCAATGAAAATAGAGGAAATCTAAAGATTATTTTACACTGCCTTTCGCACGTGTTCTGCTGCCACATTGTTTCAAACCTACAGATAAAGAAACCATGGAACGTGGAAAGGCTAATCATCATTGACACCACATCAAGAATACCGGTTAGACATCTGGATGTTGATAAATTTTAGATAGTTTCAAAACTACTTGATATGCCACAATATGTGAATGTCAATGAATTTGGCGACCGGAAATCAACGCCTCGTAATGCTTTAGTCGGCTGGCATTATCGGATATGTATGATCGAGGTGCAAGGGCTTCATTTTTTCAAGCCAAGGCGTGACAACGTCTGAAGATCTTAAGGGCAGACAGAAACAGCTCGTATTTGCATAAGCAAAGCATATACAAGCGCTCCGAGTGACCCCCTCCTTTCACTCCTCCTTTAGGCACACGACCAAGCCGTTCAAGTTCCTTCGTGCAGTTTTGCCGAACCTTAGCTTGCGCCTGCTGTCGGATATCGTGTTTTGCTGATTTTGAATTTTTTTCTTGTAATAGCGCTCACATTAACGTTCATTCTGGGTTGGTGGTCCGAACAAGCACTTAGGATCTGAAGCACAAAAGATCCGCTAACAAAAAGGACTTATACAGGAAAGCAATGGATGAGAGATGGGTAGATGAAGAATCCAGTAGCGGTCCTGTTGCTGGCAGCATGGCAGCATGATAAAGTAAACATCGACAACGTCATAAATGCCTATAAAGCAGGAATCGTCCTGTTGCCTGAGGATCCCGCAATGTCCAGCACCGCTAATTTCGAGGGTCTTTAAGTTTCCGATTCTCATATAAGTCTGTCCCAAAAAATTTACAGGTCGTCAATATCGAAATTCACGCATCGAGCTAGTCTGTAAAGCCCTCTGTTGCAGGATGTCTCCACACCGGTATCAAATTATGCTTTGCATGTACTTCGCGACTCATGGACATGGCCTGATGCATGCATTTGTCAAGCGTGTGCGTGGCAGCGCTGAACAAATGAAGTACGGGAACGCTCATGCACAATGTGTCAAGATAAGCATCCCCACTTTTGTGTTGAGACCTTTGTTTAAAGAATCTTATGCGCAACAAAGACTTCGACCTATGTACACGTCAATTCTTTCGGATGTTCCTTTAAAACCATGCATTTGTCAATTTTCAGTGGTTACATTCATCAGCAGTATCTAGAGGGCATGAGCCTGACATTAGAATCTGGGTTGATCTGTTTCACTGGTACCCGACTAAACTTAGCAGGAGTTTTCTACTTAATGGATCGTTGTTTTCTATGATGACGTGTGATGACTCAAATTTGCATTACATGCCATTCGCTAGTTATTTTTAATTTTCTAATCCCCACGCATTCGGATTTACTGCAGCACAAAACCGCCGAATTTGTTTGACCATCTTTGCTACCTAAGGCTTAGAAGTAAACTTCGCCAATTCACCTACTTTTAAGCTAGGTGTGAAACCAATCTCTTGATGATCTTTAATTTAGCCGCATTAATATGACGGGTGGAATTGCACAACTCTCTGACCCTTTATCCTTTTACTGCTTTTACTAGGCAGGCAGAATAATAGTTCTGTTTTACAGTTTCAATCTCTTTGTCTATTGCAAGTGTTTTTAATGCAGCCTATCCACTTGGCGTTTTGTTCATGTTCCAATAATCGTAAGTTCTTACTCACGAATTGGGACCGGTTTGGTGTCGCTTAATGTTGTGGTTTTGCCCGTCGCCTTTGCCAAAAAGAGCTGTTCGATATAACTCTAGGTGTCTTATGTCAAAAAGTGCCAGACACGGCATGTTGTCAATGAGAAACGCAAGAATGGATCAAATGTCTCAGCAATTTTAAGGTAATAACGGCTGAATTGGGATGAGTTGACCTCTTTACTGAAGTAGGGAACACCATTGTGCTGTTGGGGAAAGCAAAAATTGGTAGGGTGTTTAAAATTATTGAGATTTCAGAAACATGGAGTATTGTATGCCCCATGTATCATTTGAGAGAAGCATGCGATCCATTGCTGCTGTTCATATGAGTGTTGCATTTTAAGGGTATTTTGCCCCTTCAGGATAGACGCAGGCTAGCCTAAAAAACAGAAGAAGCGGTAAGGAGTGGGTAGAGCAGTATTATGCCACAGTAGCTACGTTGCAATTTGGTCACTCAGTACTGTGGCATTGTGGAAAATGGCATTTGCGTGCGCGAGCTTGATCCCAGGCAAGTTCATAGCCAGAATAATCAGAAAAGAGAAGCACTTCAAAGCGAATGACCTGCATGTGATTCGGAATAATGCGCGACGGCTGCGAACATGGCTTGCGGATAATTTTAAGAGACATATGATTTTTTTCCTTCTGGCTAAGCTCGATCAATGAGGAACTGTCAACGCATTTGACGCCAAACTGCGTGTGGTATAAGCCAGAGTAAATAGCACATCGACTACACCAACTCCCATACGGCTTGAAATATCAGAAGGATATACGTCGAAATTGTCTCAGCATGCTATATGATTTCTGGCGCAATCGGCAGTATCACTACTGAAAGCTTGTCTGCTGCACGAAACAATCTTGATCGAGGTACAGGGCTGAAGTTTAAAGAGAGCTATTCAGAATGGCGCGAGGGATGATAGTGCGGCCCGAAATTGTTCCTATTGCAGTCTTCACGGTGTATCGCCGATCCAAGTATGTGTAATTTACTGGGAAAGGCTAGCTTCGTCCTGAAGAGTAGTATGTCGCCACCAATGCGCCGAATATGATGGGCAATGACGCGTGCTTTGACATGGGTAATGTTCATGGGACAATTCGCAACAATCTCCAGCCACAGACAAATCACAGTCGTGGAACTTACCAATCAAATGTGCTTCGTCCATCTGCCACTTACGAGCAAATGAAACCTGATGAGATCCAAAGGCCATCATTTCAACGTTTCTCGCTTCTCCAAGCACTTACTCACTGATTTGCGATTAACAGGACTGGGAATTAGTGATTAAGATGACATTCGCATCGCAGCATCTGTCATGAAGATGAATGGGACGACTAATATTTGAATAGCGAATACAGTACCCGTTCCACATTTTCTTACTCTCCACCGCTGCATCCTCCCACGAATGCGACTCGTTTGTGCTTTTCACCTCCCTGTGTGGGTTAGTTAGAGACACTGAAATGACTGCTGACACAATAATTTGCTTTCTTGAGCAAAAAACAGCAACTGCGACATGAGTGGTTTGATGTGATGCAACTGGAACGCATTCAGGATAGAGTGATGTCGAGGAAGATCAAAGACGTTCAAGGCCAGTCAATAGTAGTGGTCATAAATGGATGCGTACCAGACTTCCACAGACGAGTCGCTTTGCAGAAATTAAAATAATCGTTGCCAGACTTGCGTCTCATCTGAGTGTACAATAGCGCTCAAAATCCGTCAATATTACCTAATGGATACAAGACTTGGATTTTCACACAATGTGTTTCTTGAAGGAAACTTAAGTGTCTAAACTTACCATTTTTATGCGGGATGAGAAGGTGGAATCGTAAGCAATGGGGAAACAAAGTGACGGCGTCTGCAGTGCAACTCACCCGTGGCATTCTCCACTGCCAAACAAAACATAAAACAATTGGCGCAAGATATCTTGCAGTCCTTTTTGATAACGCACCAATAAAGTCTGTTGTGCCATAGTGAGTAACTATCGCAGTCTTTTGTCCACAAAACAGCTGTAGCGCACCCAGAGTGAAGGGCGCAGCGCTAACTAAGCATTGTGGACTATCGATGCGTTTAAAAATAGTTTGGCTTAGTTTAGGCTCTTTATCACCTGACTAATATTGGGCTTTCCGGTAAAACCTGTGTTACATTTGTCTGTATTGTTACGGGCAAAGGCTGCATAAAACTAACCCATTCTAACACTATCTACCACCTATCATTCAAAGGGGCTCATCTTTACCTGTTGCCCACAAATCTATTTGCTGAACTGCTTCATGATTTACAGGCAGTCAATTAGACCTCTGACCACGCTCATTCCGCAAAGCATCAAAGGAAGCGTAACAAAATGCTGTGATGCGATCGACGAAACCATGTAAAACTAGTTTTCAGGAGTTAATCATATAGCAGTTGACATTGCTTCCATTGCTAATGGAGGCGGTTGAGGTAAAGGCTTGTAAAAATTGTCACTGCTAGTAAGCCAATAACTTCTCGTCTCCACGCCACCTCCGAATTCAAATGAAACACAATGCTCAGCATGGCAGCCTCCGATTTCATCCAATATTTCCTTTATCGCTTCGCTGATGTGCATTTTGGATGCTGGAAGGTAAAGATTTTACGTTGGAGTAACGGCGACATGGAAGTAGGCAAAGAGGCGCGCCACTAACCGGCTCCAGATGACTCCATCTTCAGCGCTCGATTAACGGCATCACCAAAGAGGCAGTAACGAGGCATTGTAAGCCTTACGACACCAGCAACGCAAGGTCCTGCAGGTAAACAGAGCATTGTTTCTTCAATGTTATGCATCTGATTGCATGGTTTGTAGTCCCAATGAGAAGCGATGATTAAATACTTTATTTGAATGTCAGCTCTTGATAGCTTGCTGCATGCTAATTGGTCAGTGCTTCATAATTGTTTGACGCCATCAGCATATCTCACCTGTCTAATGAGAATTCTGTGGGCACAATGTGGTCTCAAATGGAAAGCTATAATTGCAAAAGAGTGCATGAATTGATGCAGCACCTGTGTGGCAATAGTGACAAGGCATGAATCACAGCGTGAAGACGGCTTATAGCTAAGCTGAATTTTAGGCCCAGACTGGTCTTTTGCCGCAGTCATTGCACAAATGTCTTTGACATTTGTTTGACCAACTTGATATTCATCTTGCACGCACGGACTAGGAAGGAAACGAGGTCAGATATCCATCAAACTAACCACTATGCAGACCGATGCGCAGCCTCAAGGGGACCTGCGGCAGGTGCTTAATGGTAAAAGCGCCACAAGCACTAAGCAGATCGAGGGCCATCGTTGTGACCTCAGCTGCGTGGCGTCGTCCATTACGGACTGGTAACCCTGAAGTCACCATGTAGGCGTCTCCTATCGTTTCCACCTAGAAGGGGTGAGCCTTGAGTTTAATGGCGGGTATAGAGAGCACTTCTGTTCCATCTGTGTTTGTGGTTCAGTGAGAGCTGTGGGTATCGATTAGACTATTGAGCAAAGGAACGTAGCATGAGATACCGCAAATTCAACTGAGTGTTTGCATTACACGCCAGATTGTCATCCTTTTAAACAAGTTAAACGAATGGTTCACAAGTGATATTTTTTCGACCTTAGTGAGTTCAAGCAAATGTAGACATCAGTTAGTTCACACTTCGTTTATTTAATAAAGCTTGATCTGCAACACATTTTATTTCAGCATGTAGGAGTGTGGCGAGTCGGGAGTCTAATCTGCACCATTGAGCAGACTAAAGCATCTCCATCTTAACTCACCTTGTAGACGTCGTAGTGTGCGATCGGCTTGTCAAACAATGTGTGCAAGTCGTTAAGAAGATCAACAACCTGCAGTGGTGTGGACATTGCAGAAATGGTTGTGAAGCCGAAAATGTCGCTAATATAGATTGACACCTCATCGTAGGTCTCAGGAGCCACTGCGATCCCCGCCTTCAACGCTTCTGCCACAACCCTACAATTCCAGCTTGATTTTATTCACCTACTCGCCCATTGTTCAGGGTCTAGTCTTGTGCGGTCGTACAAAAATGCAAAGCTACAGAATGAAATCATAGCATCCACTGCTGCTAACTAGAATTGATGAGGATGGCAACTCACGGAGGTAGCAAACGACAGATGAGAAGTTCCTTCTTTCTCCTTTCATTCTCCAGTTCATCCGTTCGAGCCTTCACCTCTTCTTCCAACCGACTCGAGTAATCTTCCATTATTTTGAACATGTGCTCCACAATATTCGCTATTCTTAGCAAAACATGCATGCGATCATAAACGATGGCAAAGTCACTTTCCTCTGGTCAGTTGTTGAATCTCTTCATTCAACTCCTTGAATGTTGGTCTCAGTCGCGGATTTTCTGAACACGCTCGCTGAATAATGTCTATGTAAGTCGGTGGGACACCCGTTTCAAGGAGCTGAAGCAGGAATGCGAGTAGGGCAGGCTTGTGCTTTGCCATCAAAAGAGAGTGTGATACAACGCAGTGCTACACGAGTCTTTTAATGCAATCTCAAAAAAATTGACATGAATAGTGCTGCGTCCTCCACTTGCATATTATCTGGCCCATAGGGTTTCGTCTGATAGAAAACTTCGTGCATTATTATGCCGAATGCATAGACATGGCCTGGCTTAGTTCCAAGCAAAGCCGCTGTCTCATCGCACAGTAGCCCAGGCGCGAGGAACCGCATCGAAACGGACGCATGCTATCAAGTCTTTCGTGACTCGGTAGGGGTAAAAGTTCAAGTAATAAGCTGGGAAACATTATTGGAATTTAGCAATTCGAACCCGATAGATACTTGACAACGACGAAGGATAGGTTGCATGTCGTGAACAAACTGCAGTCCGGAATTTCTAGGAACATGCTGGTTAGTGATCACAATGCAAAAATCGGAACTAACAGCACTTAAAATGATTAGTCTAGAACCAGTGATTCCATACAACGCGGGTCGTCTCGCTGAGTGGTCTGAACACAAGTTCATTGCAGGCTACAATTGCCCGTATTTAACGATCAGGCAGCAGTCTCAATACTTTGAAATTTTAGCACCACTCTGGATACAGGACGCATAGCATTAGCAATGGAAAATAGGAAGCCACAAACAAGTAACACCCTAATAAGGGCAGTCTTCAATGCAATTCAACAAGCTTTAAAAAGGAGAAAAATATTTTGGCCAAATAAAGGTCTGGTTTAATTTAATCAACATTTGTAATAGGAAGGAGAAGACTTGCAGTTTAGGGAAAAGCAGGCGTTTCAAAATCCCTTCCCTTCATTTTCTTCAACACAACGAGCAAATGAACCAACTGGGCTCCAAGTCCCACCGTCCCCAGAAATCACACCTATCTCCACCACTACAAGTGCCTGGACCCCCGATACCATACTGGCGGGCCCCGTCACCAAATGCATAGCTGCACCGAAAGGCGCCGAGGAAGCAGTGGGGACAGCGAAACCATCAGCATTAGTGTCCTCGATTTCAGGAGCAATAAGAGTCATCAGCGACTCGGTAGCAGCATTGACCTGCCACTTCTCAATGCCGTCATAGATCCACGCCATCAAAAACGAAGTAGAGTTGGTGAGCATGAGTCGTCAATTGAATGAGGAACTCGGTCAAAGAGACACACAGTGGGAAAGACGAGGTCAAAGACGCGATGAGTGTGCGCATCCAACAATGCGGCATAGGGAGACGGAGATGTGGAGGAGATTGATAGCGATCCCGAGCTGGCAGTCCTAATGACGATACCGCAGTAAGACGTGCAAGGTTGTATAGATCTGTTGGTTCAATGGCCAGGTGTCGATCACTGCCTTTGCCGCATCGCACTCCTTGTGTATAAGGAAGTAAGGTTGACGGTGAAGTGGAGATTAGTTAGTCAGTTGTAACGAAAAAGGAAAACACGTTCGAGAATGGGCATTAGGTCCATTTGCGATAATCAACCCATCAGGCACATGTAACTTTGGCAAGCGGAGGGCGAACGTTTACCGCAGCTCCTACAAGGCGGCAAAATCACCAAAACCTCAGCTGCAACCACGAACGAGAAAAGGGATGTGGAAGGAATCAATTTTGTGACACCCAGAGTCGCACCGAAGCCGACATACTCGATGTCGTGGGACTACAGTTCCCCGCCTCATGGACGAGAAAATTCATGGATAAAGAGCGCCAACTCTTTCGACGCACCAATGACTACATCGCTCAGAGTAGGCATTTACCCTGTCTTGGAAACGAAGAAATTATGTCCTTCCGACTTCTCAACAAACGTAGCAAATTTTGTTATGGCATTAGTTGGCCGCTGTAAAAGCATGTGATTTACCCAGGGAGAAATCAAATACCCACTTAAAAAAACTGATTTGACATTACGGTGAGGAAATAAAGCACTGACTCATTATTTCGATATTCTCGGGTCCAAATTATTTCGCGTCTTTACTCACACCTATGCTGAGACGATTTTTGGTATTATGCCATCACTCGTTGCACCATAACCGGTCCGCCACCTTCACAAGAGTCAAAATTCTTCCCTTTCTCACCGAATGCAGCATGCGATTTTTCATTTTTACTTGTCATTAAAACCGAAAATTCATTCATTGACTGCGGCACAGGAAAGGAGGTCCTACGAATCGCCATCTGATAAGTGGACCCTCAAGTTCGACCGCTGCAATAACTGAAATTCACAGTTTTGAGCTCAGCGTTGTGCTGGAGAATACTTCGACAGCACTAAAGTAGCGAACTCTAAATTCGGTATGCAACTTCTTGCCAACAAATAGAAAACCGGTAGCCAGTATAAAAAAATACGACCCTCCACCTTTCGTCAAAATTTGAAAAAGACTTTAAACAGCCATGATTAACTGACACCGCCCAAATGTAAAAAGTGCTCAAGGCAAATAGACGCAGTCTGCACCAACATTTAACTAAATGACCAAATAGAACTCGAGTATTTCATCACCAGGATTACACAAACCATGGATTCAACAAGCCTCGAAAGGCACTAGCCACACTTTCGAGTCAATATATATGTTTGATTGCGTGTATGCATGAAATGCATCGAAAATTTTAACAGCAGATACTCACATACCTGCATTCATCAGGGTGAGTCGCAACCCATGCACAACCAACCATGCACGACCAGACAAAAGTCTAAACTTTCATATATGCCGTTAAATACACGAAAAGGGCATTTGGTACTAATAAAGCAAGGTGACATTCACAGCACTCATTTTCAAATTTAGAGATCACATCATGCGAATTTTAACCTGCGAATTGAAAACAAATACAAACTTGTTTGGCGAGCACAATATTTTGCAAGACATGCGCACGAGATATTAAATACGATATTTATTAGTTCTGATGATTTTCGGGACATAGACCGGTTAATAATAAGTCAAAATCTAGAATTTTTGTCATGATTTCAGAAATTTTTGCGTACGAGATCTTTTGTTTTGTCCTTAATCTTCCTTCTGGTCGCACAAGTCGAAATTGATAAAATAGTTTATTACTTATGTTTCTTTAAATGTACCTTTCAGACGAGAGGCAAGAGCATATCTTGAATCCATCAGCGTTGATCGAGGCCATCTCACGATCCCAATTTGGTGTGCCACTGATCCATCCTTTTGTCTAAGGCAGTATAAATGCCTCAGAGCGTTTATGCCACACTTATATCCCTTAAATGTGCTTTGTAGGCCAAAGGTGGAAGAATAATTTTAACTTGGTCGTAGAGTAGCGTGGTTGCTCCTTGGAGGCAAATATATCCTCGGAACAGACTTCCTAATATTGTTACTCTATATATGCCTTCAACATATAATTATAATACGAGCGGAAGAATGGAAGAGAAGGAAAGGGAAGAACCGTCTAATTTTCAACCTTCTAGTGTTCGGCTTAGTCGCAGGGATGGGGAAGCTAGTAGTAGAGATCCCTGCACAAACTGCAGAAATATTGTCTGTGGACAGCAAAGGGCTTAATCAGCTGTTTTAATTTAATCAAACACAATATCACTAGGTTCTGACATTTTATCAAAAAATGTTCAGCATAAAATTTGCACTTCTGTTCCTTGTCTAGTTCTTAGTCTCATTCGCGATCACTTGAGTGGATTTTGTACCTCTAGGCCTCTAGGTCTTGCTAGCAACTGAAAGGTACAGTGCAGATTTGCAACGTAATATAACCAAACAAAGCGGCAAACGCATTGTTCGCTTTTTGGTAAGGTGCTAAAATATAACATCTTACAAGGATAGAGAGTTAGAAACTAGATGTCGACTTAAATCTTTGCCACTAATGTGCCGATTACATTACCTCCAGATGTGGCTAAGCAGGATTCCGAAGAATAAACTTTGCCAAAATAACGTGGCTTGGATACAATTACATCTCAACCATTTGATATAAAAGGCGAAAACGTCATGTTAATTTTAGCGTTCCGAGAATTCCTCGAAGGCAAATGAAAGCAGAATGCCAGGGTGGAATATATATATTCAACGGACAGGGGGAAATAAGCTGCTGGCATGGCTCGGAGGCCAGCCTACGCAGCTGGGGTGATGCGGCCGCCTCTGTGACTTTGACCGGAATCGGTAGTACAAACCAACAAAGCACTACATTGCCCCTCTCCTCCTTCGAGCGTCGTCCCCGACGCTCTCCTTGGTACATTTTCTGCGTCAGTCATCACAACATACTCAGTGCTGCGAGAAGCACCCACGAGCTAACCATGCCAGTCGCCGACATTCGACGCTATTGAGGCGATGCTTGACACCAACGTCAGTGATCCCTCTTGACAGTGCATTGCACTTCGAGTTTCTTTTGGCTTGGAAACAAAGTTCAGAATAAGTGGTTCTGCCGACCATCAGTATGTCCGTAGGGGGGGCGTTAGGAGTAATCTTCGGAACGAAACTTTCCGGGTGGTCCATGGCTAGTGTCGCTTCAGTTGTTGATAGCTTTCTTGTAGAACACGGAGATGGGGTAGATGCCGGAGGTGGACGTCGCTCTTGGCCCATCCGTAGCATGTGCACTTCCTTCGCACCGCTGAAACATGCCACAGGCGGTAGAGATCGGGGTAAAAGCCCTATAGAGACGGGTTCGCTTCCCGCTGCCACCAATGTAGCGTCCCGAGTCTCCCTCGAAGGCAAATGGAGGCAGAATGCCAGGGTAGAAAATGTATATTCAACGGACAGGGGGAAATAGGCAGCTAGAGCAATACGGTCACCTCTGTGTCCTAGGTCGAAACCAGTAGTTTTAACAAATAAAGTACGACATTGATTGCTTGCTTTTCAGGTGCCAATTACCCATGCGCATTAACCAATGCAATCCATTTTGCTTCGTCGACAAGCCAATAATGACAGTAATCGTGCTATTACCATTGAACCAACAAAACATGCTCATTTTGAAAGTTTGGCAATTTACCATGCAAAGAGGCCTACGAAAATCCTCGTAGGGTTCTGACTGCAAGCACCTTTAAGGCTGCACCAGTCAAAAGACGGAATAGAATTCATTCAGAAGATCCATAACTGGAGACTAAAAGAAGGCCCAGCATTTTGGCGTAGGGCGTTCCTCCAACCCAGTGTCTCCAAATCGATATTCACACTCTCCAGGTGAGCGGATTATGACGGAACTCACGGCTGGAGTACAACTCAACTCAGTGAGGTGAGAAGACATCACTGCAGTAATTTTGCCCTGGCGGAATGGGTGTTCACATCTGCATTAAGTTCAGCCATTAAAAAATTCACAAATTGCGGAACAACCGTCACAATTATCCACGGTAGGGTGCCATGTTGCCTAATTGAAGCTTAAATCGACTAAAATTTAAGGCGAGATTTGAGGAGGTGAAATGAAGTCGGTCAGTTACCGACGATTCCAAACATCACTCATTCAGGGATTCGGACGCAATCTTGCACCTCCCTTGTACCTTATGGGCATGCTCCAAAGTGGTTTGATGTGATGACTTTTCAAGAAGGATTTGTAATGATTGGAAATATTCTTTGTGCTAAAGTGTAGATTTTGCATTTATGTTCTTGTTACTTGCATTTGCATCGGTAATAGAGCGAGCTTAGCACAATAACCATGTTGAGCCCAGCGGTAAAAAAGGAGAAAGTGGAAGAATAATCTTGAAAAGTTGCCATTGGTAGCGAACTAAGCTGCATATTCCTATTGAGATAGGTATGCATTAGGAACAGGTAGTAAATTCCAGGTAACTTTAATGCATTGGTTTGTAATTCTACAGAAGGCGGCATTGTTACTATTCGGTCCTGTATCATTGCAATGGAATAACTACACCCCTATATATTTGCACGCGAGTAAAAAATTGCACCGAAACACATCAGTGTGAATGATTGTGTCAAGGTAATTGTGACTCTACGATTGGCAGGATTGGATTGCAGACGAAAGAGAACCAGCATTCATTTGCTGTGATGATGCAGTGGATGGGTGTTTTGGCAAGTGAAAGGGAAGGAAGGGTGAGCAATGAAGGCCTGTAGACGCTGGCGACCGTACCACGTGGCAGTCTCTGGTCTGCGTGCCACCATGGAGGTTGTGCTACGTTGGTGCGGGTCAGTACACATGTGGGTGACGCCAGTGGAAAGCTCGCAGTCGCTGGTGTGCACGCAGACAGCGATGATACGGCGTAGAGACCTCTGGTGTCCGCCCAGCTATTGAGGTGGTGCTACGTCGATGCGGGTAAGTACATGCGTGTTGCAGCATAGTGGAAAGCCCGTGGACGCGCGGTTGCTGGCCCACTTTATTCATTTGTCCTTTCCTACTCCCCACCTCATTCTTTTTGCAACTTTGATCCCTCAAGATGATTTTCTAGCAATTTAGTCCACTCTGTGCAATGATTTAGTTCGACCCACCTTCCCCTCGAGAAACTTCTAGATCGTGTTAATCTTTTACGATTGCGGCACTAGGATCTAAAAACAAAAAACCCCTATGTTTTTTATTTGATAAAATGATCCAACACATTTTGATGTGATAGCAGCCTGAACCAACCCTAGCGATATGCAAGCTAGGTTCAAGATACTTATTTGTTCTGTCAATACTTTGAAGGCAACGCTAACTCTGAGGCACCAAAAAATTTGCGAATTAGACCAAGTGGGTTTCAACGGCCGAAGTTCTGGACGGAGCACAAGTTACAAGTCACTTTGGAGCATTAAGATGACTGATTTAGCTGCATGACTGTCTGATTATTTAGTAGCGCAGATATGGTCTAAGTAGCTTTACCTTGTCTTGCGGACTGCATTCTTTAGGAAGCTCTACCCCTTATAAGCCCGTCAAATTTATGCAACTGTCGTCGTCGCTTTCCATTGTCTGCCTAATCAATCAAACTCTCACTGCATTCTGTGGTCACTTTTCCAAATTTTGACTCCCTTATAGTGATTTCCTTTCCTCCCTCTCGTTAGGTGGATCTAGGTAAAGGCGGCCTCCGCACCACGGTCAGCGGTCTCATGCCCGTGTGCCCATTGAGAGGATGCATCGATTAGTAGGCATCTCTGTGTACAATCTCAAACCTGTCAAGATGCGTGGCAGCGAGTCACAGGGTATGCTGATGTGCGCCGCCGACACCAATGGTAGGGTGGAACCCCTGGTTACTGAGGGTCCAACAGAGCCAGCGTTGGGTGAGTTGAACTCTACATTCTACTATAGAGTCTCGGGCTTTAGAGGCATGCCGTCTATCACCTCCGTCAAATCTGTATTAAATTAGGATAATTTACTGAAGGCTACGAGAATCGTGCCAAATTGCTAATGACTTTCCAATCTTGAAGTTGCATCGGCATTTGCTTTCGACTGATAGTTTGGTTTTCCAAGGAGCTTCGAAACATTGTGAGACTTCGAAAGGGCATTCAGGTTGTTCCTCGACTAGTAGACAATTCACCATAAGCCCATTTAAGATCTTAGGAGCTGTTTGCACAAGTGAGATAATAAAAAGTTAATTATATGGTATTTCTTGGTCTCTTGGGTTTGGAATTCAAATGCTTTAGGAACTGTCATTAAGAGAGGCTTCATTCTAACTCGAAGAATCGCTGCATGCCTGTAATGAAAATGATCGGTGGTCGCTGTACGTGTTTCGTCATTTATGCCTCCCATTTCTTCGATTTATAAAGTTTTGTTTCATGAAAGACTAGGAATGCACGAATCTCGTCAGTAACGCTTACGCATGTGTGTGACTAATTTCTTTTGTATGTTCAAAAAAAGTAGTGAAATACATTGCACAACCTATGTGATTAATCAGAGAGCATAATTCGCAAGTAAGAATCTACTGCTTTCTAAAGAATACGTGATGTGTTCATTCCTCTTCGCATACCTGCCGCATTCGCATTAGCACTGATGTAGGTGAATATCGGTGATTTAAGTTCTTTTGTATGAAATATTTACCAATCAGGAGAGCCTAAAGAGATTGCGAAATCCGTGACGTTCTAGAACATCCATAAATCGGACAAGAAGAAGAAAGCTCCTGGTGGGCTCGTTGAGGTTGCAGACGTCCACTATAGTATGGGTCGGTGGACTTACAGTGACTGTGTAAAACATCTACCTCATGGAAGCGTCAGATCATAAAATAGTGATAAGCGCCACCGCCATTCACTGCGCTAATGCACTTTGTAACTTTTAATTGATTTTAGACCTTTAAGAGTGGTGAGCAATAAAGATACTCGCTCGTAAGAATTCCACTTTACTCAAGTAGCTCAACTCATTTTACTTCTTACAGGCCTTCCTTCTAGGCGAACCGGATGCTCAGCTTCACCCCAAAAAGATATTGGGGAGCAAGGGATGCCTGATGTGCGCGTAGACGGTGTGCAAATAGCCACTTACAAGGGTGTGTTCCAAAAGCTGAGGAACAGCTCCGATGCTGTCATCAAAGGTCCCACTTTGGTGGATGCACAAATCTCCTAGGCAGAGCGTGTAATTCAATGTGCTCCTGTTTTTTCGCAGTTCTTCGTACAAAGCAAAGGCAGTTTTGTGTCGAGCACTAGCGTCTGTTTCTTTTGATAGGTGGTATATTTTGTGTAGGAATTATAAGTGCAGAGATTTTATCGCAATTAGCAGTATGCATCAAAGAAAGCCGTGTAGTTAGATCAGTTTGGCTCAAACTGACGAGCGTATATAGTAATTTGAGAATGGGCTGACAAATAGTCTTGCTTCCTACAATACCCACCAACGAGATTACGGCTCCCTTGTTATGGCATGCCCATGATAGGTAGATCGGCTTGCAGAAAGATTTATCATAAAGCTTTAATAGTGGACCAAGGGAAGGGAGTTCCAAAATTTATCGCAAAAATGGTTTTGTAGTTAGGAATGCTTCACAATCCAAGTGGCTGTAGGCCAAGGTTGATCAGCTGTAGCTTAAGGAATAGAAGCACGCGCTCATACTTGTTTTCGTGTGACATCACTTTGTTGGTGGTTCTGATCTACAGGATTACAAATATGCATGTCTGATTGCAGTGCTTTGACGATGTAAGTCCCAAATTGCATGAGTCATTCGTTGGTAATTCGGCCGATTCAGCAACAATAGGAGGAGAGACCAAATGCGCACGTCTAAATGAGCTAAGATCAGTGGAGCAGAGGATGTTGATGGCTAGATTACGTGTAAAATTCATTATTTTTTCTTATCATTGGGGCTCTTGCGTCGGTTTGGGTTAGTACAGAATTGGCTGACGACGATAAAAATCTCAGGACTGCTGGTCCACTCTATCTCACTTTGCTTATCTGCTTTCCGCTTCATGCTATTGTCCTCTCCATTCACTCCCTACTGCTTATTTTAATTGCGCTCCCACTTCAACGTAACCCAGTCTGGATTCTAAATTAACCTTGGTTGCTAACGCATTAATTAATGCGGCTTTCGACCATTAATGATTTTCCGAAAAAGGTATTGTCTCTTGGGCTTAACCTTTTCATAACAAGTGGCTTCATTTTGCGACAAAAGACGTGGCACTGAGCCAAAGGAATCCGCATGTTTGCTATCCTCCTTCCTACTTTCTACCTCGCACTTTTATCAGAATGCTTTGCTGAGCCGTTTCGGCAAATTCATTGGAACGTAGCGGTATGCAAGGCAAGTTATTGGATAATAATTGGGATTCTAACAGTCGATGACAGAAATTCTGAGGCTTACCAGTTGCACATTTGACCAGCTGTCTGAGATCGTTTATCTTTATTGCGCAGATATTCCTTGTGATGATGGGTTTTAGGCTGGACACCACTTTCAGCCTACATTAGTTTAGTGTACTCGATTGGGCTTTTGTCACAAAAGACAGTTAGTTGCACTAAAAGAAAGGGATTACATTAGTAACATGTCCAGTAGGAGCCTCGAATCCTCGACATCCACACTATCAGGACAATGCCTAACTTAATGGACAACCTCTCCACCACCAGTTACCTTCCTTCTTCCCCATTCTTCTCCACTCTTTTTACCACCACCTATTTCCCGCGCCTTTACCTTTTGCACTCACTCCCTGACCCACTTTCGTCTCCAACCCCTCTCCTCCAATCAGGTGCTATGCTTTGCCGCGGTGAGATATGGAATGATTCATGTGGTAGTTAGGGTGTGACTGGATGAATTGGCGCATTTGGCATGCCTTTACTGCTGGTCACTCATACCACATTAGACTGACGGTGCGAATCTGTGAACTGATGGGTCGGTTCCAGTTCCGCTATTACCTGCACTGCATGCATAAGACAATCTTTATATCCTGCCGCAGACCGATATTGCACTTCTTATCATCATTTGGCATATGCTTGAAAAAACCACCATCCTATTTATTTTTAAGTAGTCATGTAGGTGCTCAAGTGTTATCTTACTGCTCTCACATTCTAATTATTAAACACCACAAACTCACGAGTATGCAACCGACGAGTTAGTTTTGCGAAGAACGTAGTATTCCTTCGTAAATCTAATGCATAACTCAGCCGCCAACATTTACAATTATGGCCTCTCTCACTAATTCAAAACCACGAAGGATACGATTTCCCATTTCTCGCCTTCAGACTCTGAAATACCGAACCCACAGTTCATCAGCACTGTCTTCCGCGTACATAATGCTGATGAACTAGAGCTACACTTAAACCAATGTCAGCAATCTTTTGAAGGCAACGGCCTCACCTGCAAAGCGCTACCGTTCCAGACCCAAAAATAAATTCTCAAGGCGACAACCCTAGTTAATACTCCTCATCAAACTCTTCGCGTACCGCAAGTTCCACCAATTCACGAGCTCACCCAACAAAGCAACATCAGCGTCATCGTTCGAGCCAAAAATTGAAACGTAGGCACCTCACTCCTGGGATTTGGCAAGAAGCCTTGAACAATATTTACCGAGGCTTGGCTTATGAGCTAAAATGCCTGATAACTACTTGTTATGCACTCAGTTTTCCAGTTATTGAGAAATATCAACATTGAACATTCATTTCACAACCTTGAATAGCAGTTTTTACGTGTTACCTCCGTTACTTCCCTTAGCAGAATTGTCAATGCAATTCCGCCTATAATAAATAGGGGAAGAAAAAGTACGTGTTGTTAAGGATTCTAAAATGGATGACATCTACTTAAAGAGTGGCATTTAGCAAGTTTGCCTTAAATGTTCTTGCTTCACCGCTTATTCTCTCAGAACTAGTGTAGCCAAGGATTTACTGATATCAGTTTGCTTGAAAAAGAAGGACGCGTCTCTCATCAAATGCTTTAAACTTATGCTACTCAAAGCATCACCACTCCTACTAACCAAACTAAGTGGTATTTAATTTTGGCAAAAGAAAAGAATTGGTAAATCCGAATCAGAATACACAGCTGCTTATAACATCCTGAAAGGTGTAGGACTCCGGTCTTTTTTTCTTCTAACAGCTTCCAAGTCTGTGTTTGGCCCAGTTACATGAGATGTTTGCCTGCAATATTGTCGTTGCATCAAGGGCTAGCTAATTCTGTCAGTCCATATTTTCAAAATTAGGCATAAACCTGCGGCCTCAAATTCAATTCTGTTAGCCATATACCTGAAATACTGGCACCCTGTGTACCCAATTTTGATGCCGCGTGAGGTCGAACTTGCCCATGGCAAAGTTACTTTGCTCTTAGGTAAATAAAGTAACTGCCAGCAATTTGTGCTTACAAAGGTGATCTTCCAAGTGACAAGCAGTATGCTCAAGCCATGTGACTGGACGAGCGCCATCAATATGTTCACCACCATCCTTAGCCAAATGGCATCATCCTCAATCAAATCATTTTGGGTGTGGATAAGCTGTTTGTGCGATTGGGGGCCAAACCGATGTATCTGTTAAGACGATACAGTACAACCGACTGACGATAGCTACGGAGGTCACAACCGAAAGTTTGTAGCGTCTCTAATTGCTCTTTGACACTTCGAAATAACCAGCGATTTTGGAGAGAAAACGATGTGAAAAATTCTTGTCAATTTGAAATTGAGGAGATCGACAACCGAGTCAAACAGGCGCAGTTGATCCTTTGGTATGAAGTTTTCCACATCAGCTCTGAAGTACCTCTAAACTACCATTTTTGACAAGGACCCGATCGTGAGCTTCCAAATATTGTTTACTCCGGACAATAATTTTCGCCGCTCTATTTCTCATCCACAGCCCAAGAATCAAAACTGGTTCCTTAGATTCAACTATCATTGTAGCCCACAGCTTAGCCTTTAAATTACTTGCCATTTAATTGTGGTGACCTGCTCGGGAAGGCTTTAAAGTGCTGCACAGAAGACCAAAGCGAAAAACTGGAGCTTATAAACCTCAATTTGTGAAATCGAGTTGCTGCAACAATTTCTAGAGGTTAATGGTTATGCGAAGAGCTCAAGCATATGGATAATAGTAGCCACCCATAAAGCGGTAAAGTAGAAACCCGAGCTACAAACCACCCAATCATGCAGAATTCTACTGATTTTGCTGTTGATCTAATTAACAGTAGTGTCGTTCGTCGCAAAATATGCCATAGGAAACTAGTCTCTAAGCATTTAGTTCAGCAAAAAGGTACTCGGGATCGCACCGTATAAGTTAATAAAATTGCGGCACTTCCTATCCATAGACCTCTATTTCTTACGCACCGGCCTTGTCTCACTGATCCAAATGCGCAGCATCGGAATGAAGTGAGATCCGATTAAAAGATGATAAATAGAACTTCATGAATTCCCAACTGGTCGTGTGTTGCATTGAGGGCTGCTGAAATGTCCAGCAGTTATAAGCGCATCCAAATGCAATGGAGTGGTACACTTTCAGAAAGATGAGCAACTGACTTACCTGAAAAGCAAACACGACACCAGAAATAGTGGATTAAAGGCTTCGCCTACTAAAAATTGATCAGCAGCAGAATAAAAGGTGTCACAAAGACATGGAGACGACAAGAATTTTAAGACGAGTGGTGAAGTACGGAATAAAGGAAAAAAATGCAAAAGTGGCAGGGAGAAGTCAATCCCAAATGGTCACTACCTGACTGGAGAATGCCTCAAAGCAACTACAAGAGGTAGTAAACCCCAGAGTTCTCATTCCACTCAAAGCTAATATCAGGGCAGACAAAAACGAAAGCAAGTATAAGGTTCCATTGCCAGTGTTTGTGCAGTTATTTTGTTTCCAAAAGGCAGCCAACGCAGCGTAATTCACTGCGAAATCAGGAAGAACGTGATCGGGAACGGTCTGTTCGGCTGTTATTCAATACTTTGCATCATAAAATGTGCTCCTTTTATAATTAAAACCTTACGTGATTTACTATTGAAGTATTTCGACTTCCTTTCCCTGTTATCACACACAGAACACCCCCACTAAAATTTTGTCAAACTTGCTGATATGCAGTCTAGCCAATGCGATTCATGACTACGCGTTTGCAAAAGTGTAAACTCAGCATATTTTCATACTTGGTTATTGAGATTCAAGCAAATTAAGACTCAATCACCACCGCTCACTGATTGTGAAGTGACAGGTCAAGGCAAAAACAACAGAGGAGCGAATCTCAGTCAATCACCTTACATACATATACATATATATATATATATATATATATATATGCCCAGAATTATAGCACTAGCATATTCGGTCGTCTTGCAGGCCACTACGTAAATCAAGGCTAGTGGTCTATTTACCAACACTTTTGTTGGAAACTGGACTGCAAAATTCACTCAATGAGTTTTATATTGGGCCGAGAATTTTGATTGATGAGATGCACATGTTGTGCAAACGCAATTCTTCGCTTGCGCACTCTTCTGCCAATGAAGTTACCTCAACTTCCGACAAAGCCAGGAAAACTTTTCTCGTCATTAATGGCATTTGCTAACGCTCCCACCATAGACATGTTTTAAAATCTGGTTTATAGAGAGATTTAATCAAGCGTACAGCTTCCGTCAAAGCAAAGACGTAACAGATAAATAGTAAATTTTCATCTTGCTGACGGTTAACTTTCTTAGGTATGTCGCGTTAGGAGGATCAATGAGGCAGCTGTCGTGAATCCCTAACAAGTAGAAATAATCTTTTACTCAATTGTCTATCTTAGGCAACAGTAAACAGAAGAAAAACGGTCGCGAGACAAGTGAGACAAAGGCAGGAGTGGCGAGTCTAAAGTTCAGCGACAGCAACCAACTACATGGGAATAGAGCTGGCACAGTTGCATATCCTGACCACAGCTGAGACCTACGTTCGTGCATACAATAAACCAAATGAGGCTTGCATGCAAAGGCTGCGAATGGTGGTAGTGCGATTTCGCACAATTTTAGACTTCAAAGTCACTCCCTAAAGTAGAAGGGCAAAAAAGTTTTTACTCTTGGTATCCATTTTTCGCGGCTACCTCAAGGGCAATAATCGAGAGTGACTGTGCTCGAAGGAGGCTAAGCGGTTGATGATGAGAGAGTAAAAGAAAGCGAATGAGGGTGATTTGTTTACATTCGCCTTCATGGCTTTCTGACCGATGCCTTCAATTATGGCCGCGATCAGATGCACCTCTTGTCTTAGTGTACCTTCGATGCACCATAAAGCAAGGTAAAATTAAGGTTTAAATTCTTCGTTTAGCAAGGATTTTGTTAATTGGGTAGGCAAGCTTAACACTCTTTAATATCGTAAGTCAAACCCCACCTCCGCAATTTTAGGTTCCATTCTTCATGAAGGGATATTGTTCGCCTTGCAGTATCCCGAACTGTGAAGCATGGAGCTTACTTCTATGATGTGTAAGTCTTCTGTGCAAGTAACTGGTGTAAGCAGAACTTGTTAAGCGAATTCTATGTTCTTAGCAATCAAGGTGTAAGGTGTAAGTTCAGAAATAGGGAGTCTCAATCGGTCAGGGACCCGAATTTCGAATGCAGCATGTTTAGTTTGTTAATGACGCAACGTAATGCTGGCCGGAAATGGCAAGTGCAGAGCAAAGACATCTTTAATGTACATAGGATAAATATACATTTCAGGCTGATCAGACAACAGCTCAGCAACCGTTTTATCATTTCTATACTTCAGAGGCCAAAAAAGAATATTCTCACTTTACCGGTAAAAATGATGAAGATATGGTTCAACCATACCAAAATATAGTCCTTTAAAATGTTTGCTGTATCAAAACAAGCGAGTTGGAACACAGCACGAAGAAGTACTGGCTTAAGGCAAGGTGAATTTTAACCACATATCTTCTTTGGTTAAATTTATGGCCGAACACATAAAACAAATGTTCCTCTGCATCTAAATCATTTGCAATGTTGAGGACAGTTTCAGGCTATCCTTTGATCACTCATTAATTCGAACACACTCGCTTTTGCAAGGTTTTGCGCGACTGGTCATTTCTACCGTTATAATGCATGGCAACAGATGTACTTATCATTTCTTATTATTCATAAGCGTCACTTTAGGTTTTGCACACTCGAATAACGAGCATCGTGGTAGGTGTCGTTTATTTTACATGCACTTCCTTATGCGTATGAACACACATAAATAAAGGCTGTATCTGTGCTTAATTATTTATGTTTACGCATATTTATTTCGCAGCAGGTTATTGATATGCAAAGTATGGCAAGAGGAATAACTCTAGTTTAATCCAAATGATAATGGGGTGCTTAATGAGCAGGCGAATTAGATGATTTGCGTCAAAGATTTTAGGTCCTAATTTTACGCATGATTGGCGCCTTTCAGCGTTCTTAGATCCATATTGCTCAATTTGTCTAACATGTTGCAGAACCTACGGGATGCTCTTACTACATCAAAGAGGTAAGAAGAATGGCAAAACCTCTCCATTATTCTTGCTTTGTGTCCTCTTATATTTTGAAACACTTCCCTTTAACCTCCAAATAGAATGGGATCACAATGCATGTTCCATTTGCTTCATTCCATTCCCAAACTTCGGAGAACTTCTCACCCATTTCGTCAACGCACATATTTGTAAGTTAGCGTCAATTAAAATCTGATAAAATTCTACGTGTGCGCTGCTCCTCAGCCGTTGTCTTGGCCTCAAGCACAATCTCCTTTTAAACTTACTCTTCATTATACGATACCTTAGCCCAAAGGAATGCAAACTCTGAGGTACGCTTTCGTTGCACGGAATGCTTTGCTGAACACCCAACGTTCGAAGCACTGTTAAGTCACATGCATTCACAGCATTTCCGTAAGCCTTCTTTTGTCCATTTGACTTAGCTTGCAATGAATTCTTGAAACTTCTTGGCATCATACGTTTTATAGCCATTTGGTCTGGAGTATTTCGTGGAATACGAGCATGCATTATTCGGTGAGCAAGATTTGTAGATTTTTACTGATGATTATATATTAACTTCTTAACTCATTGCTCTTGAACGATACTCGAGTAAGGCGAAAGCATTCAGTGCGCAGAGGTCATGAGTGCAAATCGTGAAAGCTTTTATGCGGTATGGTCTGTATTTTGACAATAATCAGGTGCTGCTAAATGGATATGAAACGGCAAGCATTGTATTTCATTGCGCTGCGTCACATCCCACTGGTAGCCTTGATAGTTAAGATCCTACCACAGTAGTGCAACATGATTAATTATTAGGCGTATGTTCTATAAGCTACTGGGTATTTCATTAAGTTTTTTGTTACCTTTTAGAGTGTGGCGACGAGCTGCCTTTACATAGCATCCACGGATGCACACTTAGCTATGTGCTGTGCGAGTAGGCATGGACTCACCATAAGAAGAAAGCTTTTATTTGCTACTTCCAGCTTTTCATCCTAAACATTGCTGCACGCAGGGGTGGATTTTAATTAAAATGTCAGGAAATCGGGTTAAATATAAAATTGCGCAAGGTTTGGAATGCATGCAACGTTGGGAAGATGGAACTTTAGAAAAAGTCATGACACTTTCTATTTGGACATTGGTTAGCACAATATGGCACAAGAAATTTACTATTGTTCAGTAAAGCCAAACAATCGAATTCATAGTTCCTCACTGCGAAAATGGAACGATAAATTTGTCTCCAGATTTCTAATTTGGAGCTATATCTAATAATAATAGCATGAACGAAGAATAGGCGGTGTCATTTGTATGCAACCTAGTCCTTTCACTAGTCAACCGAGTACTTGTAGCGTCTCATGGTGATGATGATTGCTGGGAATGTAGAGAGGAATAAAGACGCCCTAGAGGTCATGATAGAATAGAGACATTGGTCATTGTCGTTGCGTGAACAAAATAGCAGTTAGCGAAGAATAATGGGTTCTGAAAAGTGTGCCGATTGAGGAAAAAACGAAAAGTTAGAAAGGCTTAGCCGAAATTATGGAGTTAAAGGTGCCGCTAAAACAGATAAGGAGAACTTTACATCCGTCCGCCTTGCGCATTTAGCCGAATGAAAAAGGTGTGAGAATTTTGCCATCACTCAAATGCTTGTAAGGGAAGCCTAGTTTATTGGTACAGAGTCAAGATTAGGTAGTTCATGCAACAAATCTTAACTAGAATTCGTGAGAGATTCATGTTGTTTTTAAATTATTCAATTTCTGCATCTTGGGCTAATTTTTGCACTAAAAACGCTACTAATCGCTCGATAAGTAGCTAATATTCATTTTCACAATTTCTAGTGCGCCTTGATGTTTTCTTTCTTTCTCTTCCTCCGTGTTATAAAATGGAATTTGTATAAATAAGAAACTAACACCCATTATTGCGAAAGGCATATGCTTTGGTATCTGCATGCACGTGATTTTTGACAGTTGAATCATCTTCTGGTAATCGTGCTTTAATCGCCCCCTACAAAAGTTAATACCGAATACAAAGCAAGGTTTATCAGATTAAGTCACAGATAGGGCCGCTTTTTAAAGCTCGAAGATAAAAGTGGTGATCACGCCAGAGTCAAATGCCTTAATTGTAAGAAATAATAACGACTGCTTGCTGACCTGCTGCCACCGAGATACTGTGCCAAATCTACATTGCAGTAGACAGCTTTATCAGACAAAGAAACCGCAAGTTGTCACTGAGCAAGTCGATCAACGTTAGGCGAAGCTTTAGTTGTTGGGTCCTTTCTAAGGAGTGGCTAGTCTTGGATCCGACGCATCAGGATGGCTTTTCTGTAAGTACCCTCCGTGCTTAATCACTAATTTACTAAGTGCACTTAATAATGGCCCTTTAAATGCTATGAGTATAGGTCTCAATCAAGATGTGCATCATAAACGCCTGTCAACAATCACTATCGGGCGTCTCAGACACTTGCACCCTGTACATTCTTCCGATGGATATTAGTTTACTAGAATTAGTGCAATAAATGTATTATTTTAGCTCCGTTAGACTAACTATGATTTTCTTCTGCATTCCGTCTAAAATGAGCGCATAAAGTGCGCGGAAACGCTTAAAACAACAGCGTTTGACTATTTCAATTTTATGTACACGAATTTTATTACTCTACTTAAGAGCAATGTAAATGCCATGCAATTAGAATGCTATCTTCACTTTTTGTGTGCACTACCTAAATAAAGGAAGATAGGATTCTAATTGCATCGCATTTTAATTGCTCTTAAGTAGGGTACTATCACAAGCAAGATGACGCCGCCTTACCCATCTTGCCGTATTGTCATGCATAAATAGAATACGATGGAAAAACTATGTAAAGTGACTCTAGAAACAATGTTTCGGACGATGAAATAAATTTGTTTTGCTTATGCTACCTTGAAAATGAAAGGAGGCAATACACGGAGGCTATATGTGTTCTGCGTACAGTAGGGTGTAGGGTTACTAAGAATGCCCGAAAAACAGTTCATCTGTCATGGTGCAGAGATAAGAGTCTGAAGTAGTTTTTCCCCAATATTGGGATTGGGCAAACGCTTCGAGTATACGGGATTCTGGCTGCTTAAAGTTCATATAGCAACTGCGTCCGAGCTAAATCGTCAATAATTTCATAAATCTGATGGAAATCGCATTAATAAAACTAATAACAAATGAACTGGGTTTTCCTTAGTCCAGTTTCAAGAGTGTCAGCAGACAGCGCTTTGTTTATAAATTTTTCCATGCTTGCAATCTTAATTTCCGCAAATACAAAAGTGGCAGAGATGACATTGACAAAATAGTGATATGGTTGCTGAATAGATAAAATTTCATTGTTTACTGCTAACGGGTTTACAGATGGTTAGTTGAGAGGAGGTGGCTCTAACGATTCTTTAATTTCTAATCGACCAACCAGCTACTTGCTGGAATCATTATGATAACAGTGTTAAAGCCGTGAATAGCCAGGCAAGTAGCATTACTTGAGAAGCCATTGCCTTCCCTTATAATTACTTCATGCACACGGTTGCTATGGCTTATCGGTGCACCCTCTTCCTCCGTTGTCGCATAGAACAATGAGGAGCATAACTTTTCCGATGTCATGTGCTAAGTGCTATGGTTGGCTGACAACTAGCACCAAAGTCGTTAGCACCTGCGCTTCTCAGAGGTAAGGTAATGCTTAACCTAAACTACTTTTCCGTTCAGTTTAAGTGAACTATTTAGAGAGCGTTGAACTTGTATACAGACATTTTCAATAATTTACCAAATCAAGTCAAATCGTGCATGTCGAAGCCCGTTTCCAGTTCAAACAGCAAAAACTAGTTTAGTTATCAATCCTGCTGAAAATGCTGGGATAACGCGCCTTTAGAGGAAAGATCAATCTTAAACCACTGCCAGTATCTTTGTTTTGAGTGCGTTGTCACGACCAGTATTTAGTTTTGCATTGTTCATCACAAAAAACCGACTTTTCTCTCCCTATTTCAATATTACTCCCTCATCAATCTTTTCAGATGGGCAGTTCTACCTTAACGCTTCTGCCTAAGATTTTAGCACTTATTTCGTCACTTCAGTCGTGTCGTTATTTCAAGCAGCACATCCGTCTGTGCTAAGTCTCCCACCTAACATCAACTCACTCGTCAACTCAAGCAAAATAGACTATTTACTCACTTTGTTGCTCATTTGCTAGTACACTGACACGATAAACAATTTTGCTCAAGTAGCTCACATTCTCCACCAATCCTCAAATGAGGCTCGTAACGGATTAAACCGATTGACGCGATTCCTGGCAAAGCGTGACAGCAGCCGCACCCGTCAGTTCCGTCGTCCGATTTTTGCAGAAGATCGGCCAATATGCATGATGCTTAATTACGAACTAGCAATTAGTTGTGCTCCCACTCTTGCCTCTGCATGGTCCAGACCCAGTTCTTATCTTTGAGCAATGATTTAAAAATCGTTGTTATAAATGCGTTAGGTTCAGTGCGTCCCTTTTACCATGCACATGCACCACCGACTTTACGCAACGATAATCCAAACTAGCAACGTTTGTTGTACTCAGGCCATTGTGCAGCATATGGGGAATTGCTGACTGCTTAGTTTAAAAAAAAAACTTAGCCCACTGGGGAATAGTAATAGGTTGAAAACTGATTCCGATTTTGAAACCTACTGATCTCCAACGGTCCCGTAGAAGGATCCGCGAAGATACAATTGTTAAGCATTTTAATGCAAATGCAAACTGATAGGAGACTTTTAAGCACAACCCTTTTCATTAAAAAGTAATAATGATTGCTTTTCAAGTCTGTCTACTAGTTCTGGGTGAACGAAAGCCAGATACTACTGAACAAATTACGGTGGCTTATGTGAGAGCTCAGAGTATCCCAGTTAATAGCAATAGATGTCAGGTTGCTCTGTGTTTAGCACTACAACAAGGAATCAAATATGTTAGAAAGAACTCGGTATGCCGGTTGCTCTTGAACTGCATAACTAGGTAAAGGCGGACGATTTCTACTCTGCCATACAGCCACCTGATTGATCGCACTAGAAAAAAGTCTGCACAGGATGTTGTAAAAGGACTACTTTAAGTGCGAATAATGTACGATGATATATACTCGTATAATTTTAAAGCGAACAAATTGAAAGTTCTATCGTTCCATTAAGGCTCTGACGTTATGATGCCAAAGTTTCATGATTCCATCATCAACTGTTAACGCTGATGTTTTCTATAATTGCTTTGCTATAATTTCCAATGCTGAACCCAAAGTGATCCCACCTTTCACAGCCAAAGTCTGGTATTCCCGGTTCTCTTTTAAGGCACTATGCATCACCAATTAAACGGCCTAATCAATCAATCAGCTCTACTGATTTTCTCAGCAAAGGTGCTCTAAATTACTTGGTGATTCTACCTCGGTTAAGCAGCGCTTTAATTGCACAATTTTTTGTATTTTGCCCTATGGTGCTGTAAATATATTTAATTAACTCAGCATTCCCTGTAAGCCCCAAACAAACCCGTTTGACATTCATTTCATACGTACTATATTAAATACCAGGATTAATCATAGATGCCTTCAAAGAGAAATTGATCGATCCACGATTGCCCGCATCACTTCTTAACTAATTCCTAGGATATGCAAGAGTACAAACAGTATGATACCCCTGTGACATGTATTCCCGGCAAAAGAAGTAGGGATTGTCTTTCGACACACTGGGGTAGGGAATGGATGAAGGCGTTTGACTAGATTGTGATACGCTCTTCCAAATGCAATCACAACTTCCTGCGGCATTTTGAGGAGATCGATCCTGATTCCATAGTCGGAAGAATAAAGTCTATTATGGTTGATGGTTTTCTTCGGCCTGAAGCCTTTGAAACAGTGGTGGACGCTAATTTGGTTTAGGCTGCAGATCCTAATGAAATAGGTAGAAGTACGTCAGCGAACATATACTTCGTCATCGCTTCAACTAAAACGCGGTGTCCCCATTCCTGCATGACTCTTCCTTGTCGAAAAAGCGTAAGTTTGACTGCTGACAGGTACTTTCAGACGCTGTTGGAGACACCTTCAAGGAAAAGGAAAAAGAGAAGCACAGTGCTTTACACCTCTTTTAAAGCTGCAACAACTTTGGGTGGCGTATACCAATACTAACAGGGATTTTTAAGGTGATCATTGCCATTTTCTTTACCATTCTTACTTTTGCATTTGTGAGCAAACAGGAGAAGGTAAGAGTGTCTACCATTTTCTCTCAATGAGATTACCTAAGCAAATCACTTTCGACTCTGCTATGATCAGCTTTCCAAAGAAAGTGGACATTTAAAGTAATGTCTTCCCAGTGGAGGACCAAAGTACTCAGGAGCAACCGCGGTTTAGCTTAACTTGCCCGAAAATCAACTAGAACTTTGCTTTGAATGGTCTTAGAAAATATGTGAGTTGATTTTGGTTCCATGCAGATTAACACTCTCTTCCTCCCAGGCTTGATTAAATTTCGGTGACCTATTGCATTAGTCAGCCGAAAAACACAGAGACACTGCAGAGGGCTACCACCACAATAGTATGCGATGAGCGCTTTGAGAGTATAATCAAGACTACAGCCAACTAGTTTTCTTTCATCTTTTGTTTCTTCAGTGAGGAGCTTTGAGGGAATGACCTGATGAAGAACTATGCGAGGCAGCTAGAAGAAAGTCCTCACCGGAAGCTGTTAAGGTTAATACCACGTCACGCGACAGAGGCTGATATGAAGAGCTGGATTGTGCCGGACTACGGCGTTGTAGAAATAAACCTCTCTTTTGGACATTTTGCCCATAGTTTTGTGTCTAGTCATTGGTTAGCCTCAGGAAGGTAAAACAATGTCTTGTTTTGGGTCTCGTAAGTCCTATGATATGGTCTAGAACTAGTCAAACATCTTTTTTAAAATAACTACATCATTAATTAAGAGGATTTTTCTCTTGCTCGTTGGTTTGCGTAGGCTGAATTTGTTATGCCTTGGTCTGCTTGATCAGTGGTCTTGGCTAAACTCGTCCAACATCCTTCTCCTACCAGGTATTACTTGTTTAGATCCAAGGCTTGCCTGCGCGTCCCATTTCCTAATAGCCCTTTATTTCGGCTCCACCTTAAAACTACTTAAAATCATCTAAAGTGGTAGAGGAACACGATATTTTTCATGTCATATGCCTCCGCCGAATGCTTTCCATCTTGCGCCATTTTTGAGCACCCATAGCGAGTAAACTTAGGCTAAGGAAGTGACAAAACGCTGCTTTGCCATGACCCCTGATTGGTTTCTTACCCACCGCATGCTCTTGAAACGAGGTTTTCAAATGCATTCACAAACAGCATAGAGGCAAGCAGTCCGTAGACCTTATAATTTGGTCGGCTTTGAAAAGCAGCCACAAAGCATGCTGGCTCGCGTTTCCGTTGAGTCCAAATCCACTCTCCTAACTCTTGAGTCTGTCATTGATGCCATTAGGCCTGATGGGAAATAACGAAATGGTCTGCTAATAACACTGTTCTTCCATCTTCAAGCAGCGCTCTTAGCAGTTTTTGTCTGGCCGACTAGCCATAAATATTACTAGATTCAAATAGTGTAGAACTCCAAGTTCAGTAGAAAAATCTAAAAATATTTTAGGGTGGACGCAATGAAAGGGAACCTTGGATGCATTAGGGGAAGCTTAGGCAATACAAAGTTCAAAGACTGGCATTAACCGATTCCAAATGCTGCTTCCAGGCCGGAAGACACGAGATCGGATATCGTAAAGTGGCTGCCAATACAACCAAGGTGATTTAAGTAATTACATCGCGGTTTTAAAGCCGTCTCAAACAAACGGAGGGAGTGTGGTGACTAGCGCCATTCCGATTATCAATTTTGGTGGCGAAGGTAATCGCAGAAGCCACAAGGTTTGTGTTCAGTCAAACACCATCCCCTTTGAATCACACTTTTCTCCACAATGCATTATAGATTTTAAGGTCTCTGGATGCAGCAAAACGTCACGTCTTTTCGAAACCGAGATTAAGAAACTGAATGATTTCAATCACAGCCCTGGGATGCAATGTCAATGTCATGTATTTCTTCGTTTCTATCAATGATGACTTGTTTTCCCCCTGTATCTCCTTTTTAAGCCATACTTTATTTCTCGTCGGCCAGTTGTCTGAATAACCAGAACAATTAGTTAAATTTTAACTTCTACTTCCTTCTACTCCCAGCGCAAATTGCATTCTATCTCACCCGAAATCGGTAATGACGTCATGTCGTACGTTATGCAGCGAAGAGTCTTCAAACACATGTCAGAACAGTCATCACGTCGTGTAGGCCTGCCGTGCTTAAGATTACCAATTGCAACTTTGGTCTCTTGATCGGAATTAACTCTATAAAAGAGACAAAGTCACTTCTTGATTCAGGCCTAAACTAATATTCTTGAATTTGCGTAACCACCAAGGCATTCAAATGGTACACCTTTGGAAGCTGCTGGTTTTGACCACATCAACAAAGATTGGAATATAAGAAATAAAGTGTGAGAAGAACATCCCTTCACCCTAGTGTCAGACCCAACCCAGGTGTGTTACCGTGTGCGAACATCCGGCCCAAGGTGACCTCATAACTGAAACCCTCTTTTTCCTCACCCTCATCACCCTCTGCCTACCGCAACGACGGCCGTCGCGCTCTCAACCCTCGGTCCTCTTTCTATATGCAAACAATATGACGTGACTAGCTGACCCAATTATTGATAAGCTGGGAACTACAATCATTCGCTTGGTCAAACGCTCATTTGAGGAGGCTGTGGTCACTGCAATTAAGCACTCTTCAACATAGAAAGGCCCAAAATTGAACATCTGATGAGTAAATGCATCTGGCATTGATTTAGGGACCTCAGCAGCTTTTTTAGAAGGCAAACGACTTTTATAATGACAGGATAAGCTTTTTTTGTCCTGCTATTTCTGCTTTGGATTACGTAAGACGCCTGTGACGCATGCAAGAGCGAAGTAGAACTTGGTAGAGGTTATTTCAGCTCCTGATAGAAGCGGTAGAATCCTAATACAACTGTGGTCATCATTCCGGTCTTAGGATTGCCAGAAAAAGGACATCCAGCCGAACTTTCGGAATGCAAGCAATTCAATTTTCGCACATGCGCACGCTTGCTGACCTAGCAATGCTAGCCACCTTCCTCTATGTATAAGACACAGTGAATTCTACCTCAACTTATTTTTTTTTCCTTCAAGAAACATCATTCTAGAAGTCGGATCGGACGCGGAAGTCATGATACTCTCTCTAGACCAATCAAATCGTGAACAAGAGGTGGGCAAACTATTGGTTGAGAGCGTAGCGATTGCGCTTAAATGCGTTTTTAATTGGCAGTTGGAGTCGCTCTCACACATTGGTCAGTCGTGCTTATTTAAGTTGCGTTTTTGCTGTCATTGAAACAGCGTTTGTCTATTCCACCCTCGCGAGCTCGGGCTTGATTTGAATAATTAAGGAGCATTCAGTCTAAGTAAGTCCTCGCCTGCTTACATTTGTTGATGTGCTAAGAAGCTTGATCTGGTGCGCTACTAGTTAACTGGTCCGAGCTTAGTAGATTGATCACTGCCTTAGTAACCAAACTTATCAGACATCCATTGGTCAAACCTAATTTATAGATAGGAAGATTGCCTTTTTCCTTATAGAGTCCGCATACTTGCTATTACCGTTTTAAGCTCATGTATTTTAAAATTGATTCTCTTGCATAGATTTCGCTAGCTCTGGCACCTTAGATAAAGGATTAATTTTCCCCATAATGAGAAAAATAAGGTCCCTTCCGAGGCCGACTACTGATTCCGGCGCACAACTACTTTTATGCTAGTAGCAGACTACTTGTTAGGATATTTCGAATGTGGAGGGAGAGGGAGGGAGGTGGGAGACGGGTGGGGGTACACAGTCATTTGAGGAGTGGGGGCTCTCGCCTAAGTTCAATCGAGGAAAGTGTCTGTGTTCTGAGAGCTATGGGACCGTGTTTAACGGCTTCGGCGGCTGTAAGAATCATTTTCTTTGCTTGCATATGTTCTCCAAATCACCACAGTTAAATTGGGAAAGAATTAATTCCTTTCACAAAAAATGGCTCGATGTCCTTGCCAGGGGGGGCAAAATAGTAAGGGGATTGTGACTGGTGTGTAGCCTTCAGTTCTTACATTGTGATTATTTATTTTTACTCATTTATCCATCCGTTCGTTGACTCATTTAGTCATCCAACCAGCCCTCAGACATTCAGAATGTCAGTCATTTGACCCGGCCTTGTTGTCATCCTCCAAAGGCATCTCACCGGAGCACTGAGCGATTAGGAAAGGGTACATTCGAACATCATCCGCATAATTGCTTAAGTGCCTGCCTGTACTTTAATCTTTTAATCAAAAGGTTTTAGCCATCACATTCTTCTGAAGTGGTCAATCAACTGCTTTTTGTTCGTTCTAGTGCCTGCGCACTTGCTGCTTTGCTGTAGGTGGAATTTATCAGCTCGAATAAACACTTCCACCTGTCAGGTAATTAAATTAGAGAGGCAGACAACTAGTATTTTACCACACAATAGCGGCACCTCTATCATCTACACAGCTAAAAGTGGTGCCAAGGCAGCTCTCACAGAAAAAGTGGTGCATGGCGTGGGGTCGTACAAAAGTTGCTTTGCCGTACCTTGACCTATTTGTAGACATCAAGGTTGTGTGAACCCAACCTGGTAGAGGCTGCCCTTCTTTCCCGATTGCCGTTGGCGCAAATGGGCGGAAGAGGACTTAGCAGTGGACTAGAATAGGCTGTGACTGATGGCAGTGTCGTTTTAGAGGGATGAGTGTATCGATTTCTTAAAGGGATTTTGGGCCGACAAGTCCCTTTTTGAGACAGCAGAGAGTAGGAGGTCGTGCAGCATTGTTGGACACTGTGATCAGAAAGTCGTGTCTTGCTCTAGTGGTAACCACGGGCTAAGTGGGGCCTGACGACCCAATTGAGGGTTTAGACGCCTAATATCTAAGTAGTTCTCAATCACATGTCAATAATCAGTGTGAGCTAGAGTTAATGGCAGGAGGTCAGTGTAAGTCAGCCCTCAGCTTTAACTATAGTACCGGACGCATTCTCAATGCCCGAATTGATGTATTATCTGCAACGACGTCTTCACGAAATGCGTAAGTCACTTATACCGGAAACCGACGAGTACTCGTGTGAACAGGATGAAGTAGAGGAAGCGAGCGGTCAAGCGGGACGATCGACGAAGAGGCGAGGTATCGACTTGGCAACAGGCGTACATATTACACTATCTGCCGTTAGTGCTGACTCGTAAAATGGGCGGACACGCGAATGCATTCATCTTCTCAGCTAGAGATCGGGAAGAGACAACAAGTGAGTGCACGTGTTTTGCAGCCGACGTGGTTCACTTCCCTATCCACTACGACATTGCTTGGTTGTCAAGTCGAGTAACTTTAGTGCGCTAAGAACTAACGGGGAGGCCTCATTCTTTCCTCGGTGATCTTTCCTGAGACCAACTTTTTAGAAACGCAAATGGATGCAAACGCAGAGGCGATGCGAAAGGTAACAATATGTCAGTCCCAACAACAACGCAAGATTTTCCTCCCACAAAAAAAATATGGGTTTACTTTTCGCGAAAGTTAAATGCAACTTGGCTATTCACGATTAAAATTCCTTTAAGCGTTGTTTTCCGCTCTTAAACCCAATACCCTATGGTTCTCCTTGCTAGGTGATTGCGTTACTAGGGATATGCTATGCTATAGGCTGAGAGGAGACGTAAGAAAATACACGGTGTATTCTTTCTTACAACATTCTTCCTTATCTCATGCAAAGCGCAATTACTGCAGAAAGCGTTCGTTTTCTCCTAGCTGCAGAATCTGGCTGATTCTGTTATGCAAAACATCACATATCGCCACATCACTCAGAGTAATGCACATCCAAGATAATAGGTGGATTGAGAACATGAGGTGTCAGCTCGCATGCGATTGAAGAACAGACTTGAGTGCAAAGCAGCATTCTTGCAGGCTCACCATGCAACCCACTCGCATTCCCAAAGAAGGTCTACGGACTGCATTGGCTGAATTTCCACTTGCGCGTGCGAGACAGAATTGTCCCACAGTACTTCTCCATAGTCGCTAATACTATCACAAATTTTGCTCAGGAACGCAACATCGTTCACATAGTTAGACATACAACAGCACAACAACACAAGTCGACAAAAGCGCAACCTGATTAGGCTGACAAAAATCGTGCCATTTTCAACTTCCATTAGCCGTCATGTTGACCACATCAATCGCATGAGTGCCGAAGTAGGGCAACACTACATTTGGTGAAATGGGCAAGCTCGCCTTGATCCTAATGCAGGACGCACAATCCTCGTAATAATTTTATGGGATGTGATGTTAGTTTATTTTTATTTGGCACCATTTTGACTACAAATTAGGGCAGAGGGTAAAGAGGTGGATCAAAAATTGTAAGCAGGATTGCTTAAAACAGATGGTAAAACGAAAGGAGAAAGGTGCAAGTAAGGAAGAAAATGAAGACGTAGATACTGCTAAAGCATATGCAAGCATAAAACCATATCATATCAGTCATTAAATTAGATAGTCAAGGGAAGCATACGAGAACCAGGATGCATAGCCTCGTCTGTCAACGGGTTTGTACCTTCCAACCTCATGTCCGTTAACGACTTGGCCTTGGTGCCTGTCGGGTTTGAGTCTGAGTATGAGGCAAAGATCGAGCCGGACTACATCCGGGTGACTCGACCAGCCCACTCACGTGCCCCCACAAGTGACCAAATGAAATTGGGATTTGGGTGAGTGTTATTGCGATTAACGTGGAAAAGGCAATCAGGTGCCGTAACTAAGTGGGATTTGGTTTCCATCGTGTTGCCTACAAAATCGCCAATGTCTGGAACGCTAGACGGGATGTCTCGGTAGATTCAAAGATAACCTTACCTCCTTTACCACGGTAAGTGTCGGCATACCATTCACTTAACGCATTTGTATCTCAGAAAGCGTGGTGGAGTATAACTCACAGGAATGTGCCCAATAGGGTATCTATAAGAGTAGTTTAAAATGTCTATGTGTCCTTGTTTTTAAGAGCCACTAGCCGAGTACGGTCTCTTTATTGGCGAAGAATGATGGTCGCCGGCTAGAAGATTCCTACAATTAAGATAGCTTGCAATAGAGCGCTCAACGAATTTATTTTACGCAAGCTCATATCTGCCGTGGTAAGAGGGCGTATAGCATTAGTAATGTGTACAGGCCTACGAGAAGGCTTGCTCAAGCACTAGAGCAATTGAGGTGGTTGGGATTGGAGCAGTAATTTCTTGAAGGCAAATTTGAGAGTCCTTGCGATTACAGGCATTGAAGTGGAAGCACTTGAAGTAGTCGTTGTAGGATTCGAGAATAGTTCCGTTGTTGTAGCGATTGAAGAATTGGTTACGATTTTGGGAGTCATTGCGAAAATCCCAGTAGCAATTGGTACTCATTCCTCGTCTATCTAAAACAGCAAATTATCTCTATAATATCCCGAATTGTCTACACGTGAACTGAAGCTTAATCGTGTATATGGGGCCTTGTAGTACGATGACTGAGGCTTGACTTTTGTTGCTGAGCTGGTGTGCATCTGCACTGAATACAGATTCAATTTGCCTACACATTAGTTTCGTTCAATCATTTTTCATGCATGCAAGTGGCTACATGTGCATGTGCTGTACTGTCGATTCATTCTTCTCATTTCTAAATTCTGTTTATTTCTAACTGCTGATACTTGCGCCCACTTTTAGTGCATGGTCCAGCATCAAGTATCATTTCCCCCGAGTGCTCCTGCTTGGCGAGACCCTTGATTCGATGTCCGCGTGATGTTCTTCTGACGCAAATCGTATTCTTAACTACCCGGTGATTCTTTAACCCACTCTCTTTTGAATCAAGCCTTCTTGTAATTCCCTTGTTCTTGTCTATGCTCACCTTAATTTAAAAAGGTGAGGAGCTTGAGGAAGTATCGAAAAACGATAATCGGAGTTCTGGAGGTGAATTTAAAAACTGAGTTTAACTAAGCACCCATTTAACAAGTGCGGTGTCGCCTGACTTCTCGTGGAGTTTGGCTAAAGTGGAAGCAAAGGACGCGCAAACGCCACGGAAAAGTGAGTGAGTGACGGTGTTAAACACAAGGTTATCGATCACGACCCCATGTTCTGTCGAAAGCTATGGATAAAAGAAGCGACGCAACCCGAGATATAGCAGAAAGAAATATGTGCAGCATTCAAGCTCACGATAACTTTTCTGCTTCTCTGCTAGCTAGACGGAGCCAAAATTGATGTTAGTAGCCAGCCCTAACATAAAAACGACGCGGCAACTTGGAATGGAGCAAGATCTTACTCTAACCGAATCCTCTTCCATCCGGTCAGCCCTTACACAAATCTGACTTAAAGTCAGTGCTTTTAAGCCTATCTATGGATGCCCGTAGCAGCCAGCCTATTTTTCGTCCGCGAACCCATTTTCGACTCAGCAAAACCGCAAAGAGAGTTGAGCTACTAGGAGAAATAATTGATGTCGCGGTCAGTCATCTCTTTAGTCGTCAAAGTTAACTGATGAGTGTTTCCTTTGGCTCTGCTCAACCTGTAATGCCTCACGCAGGAGGCTGACCAACCTTCCTCGAAGCCATTCCTCCACAGCAATTCTTTGCTGCGCATGGTATACGGCAGAATGAGGGATGAGCGGGCGGCATGGCTTTGAGGTGCTATTTCACATGGTCATGCAGAGCTTATAACACCATCGCTAGTTCTTTCATTCAGTTATAGCTGGCATACAAATAAATGGCAACACCATTTGCCATCAAAACTTGTCATGCCATAATGTTGTGCACATGCCTTCACAAGAGCCTACATTGAGTCCATATATGAGAAAAACATAGCTGTTCTTCGGGACCATGGGTAATGGTATTCACTTAGTTTGAAGGTTCTGCCACATTTGTTTGCATTTTCAAATATCATATACGTGTTCCCTCTCAACGCGTTTAACAGTCATCATAGACACATTAACAGCCTCAGATCGCTGGTACATTTGCGGTTTTCTAAAGCAAATTCGATTTATAGCGGTCTAGTTGCTCAAGAATATGGTTATTGCACTGAAATCAGGCAGAACTGCTCGGTCATAACTTTACAATTTTAGCCAATTGCTTAGATGCGTGGCTAAACTAGTCTTAGAATCTATCACCGTAGTCTTCAATTTGCTCGCAAGAGAAAAGGTCCTCCAGCTCTTCTTATTTTCTGCTGGGCAAAGCAATTCTTGCACGTGAGCTTCTTAATGGCGATCTTTATAAAATAGCAGATTGCACGTAGCAAATTTACACTTCGCTTGACTGTGCGCTTAACTACTCGAACAATTTAGTCTATGGAGGATGTAGTTACGTCTCGCAGTATGGCCTTTCTAACCACGCGAAGAGTACCTTAGCCCTTCTGTACGGTATCAAGCAGCGTGCTTTTGCATACTACTTCAACATTCGACACCAATGTGGATGCAGTCCACAACGTTTATGTACCTCTTACCGGAACGCTTTAGAATCCGCCCGTTTGATGGGTACGCTGATAACCAACACCAATGGGATCACGCATGAGTCATCACAATGAGCGGTCAGCAAGCCCATCTCATGTTTGTCGGCAGAGTTTGTAGGAATGCGACGATCAGTAGCCACAACATGAGAGGACTTTTAGTCCAGAAAGAGACATTGTTGGAAAAGCTTCGAGAAATCACACATAGACATACGCAAAGGGGAAATAACATCAACTAACGCCTAAGCATCAATAATATTCTCTTAGCAAGCATCAGCCCTCTATTACCTATTTTGATAGAACGCGTTCGCTCTGCATGGGCAGTTATGGATGCAACTGAACGTTTCACGTTGAAGTGAAGTGTAACGAAGTATTTGCAGTGCTGCATAAATAAATTCGCATCACATTGATCGGTTGTATTAGTTTCATCAAGGATGCAACTGTTAGCCATTTATCGAAATATTCAAACACAGGACCAAAAAAGCGCTACATGCATGGGTGCAAATGTGGCTGTGTGTCCTCCTACCTTCTTCATCACAGACGTATATGATATTTGAAAATGCAAACAAATGTGGCAGAACCTTCAAACTAAGTGAATACCATTACCCATGGTCCCGAAGAACAGCTATGTTTTTCTCGTATATGGACTCAATGTAGGCTCTTGTGAAGGCATGTGCACAACATTATGGCATGACAAGTTTTGATGGCAAATGGTGTTGCCATTTATTTGTATGCCAGCTATAACTGAATGAAAGAACTAGCGATGGTGTTATAAGCTCTGCATGACCATGTGAAATAGCACCTCAAAGCCATGCCGCCCGCTCATCCCTCATTCTGCCGTATACCATGCGCAGCAAAGAATTGCTGTGGAGGAATGGCTTCGAGGAAGGTTGGTCAGCCTCCTGCGTGAGGCATTACAGGTTGAGCAGAGCCAAAGGAAACACTCATCAGTTAACTTTGACGACTAAAGAGATGACTGACCGCGACATCAATTATTTCTCCTAGTAGCTCAACTCTCTTTGCGGTTTTGCTGAGTCGAAAATGGGTTCGCGGACGAAAAATAGGCTGGCTGCTACGGGCATCCATAGATAGGCTTAAAAGCACTGACTTTAAGTCAGATTTGTGTAAGGGCTGACCGGATGGAAGAGGATTCGGTTAGAGTAAGATCTTGCTCCATTCCAAGTTGCCGCGTCGTTTTTATGTTAGGGCTGGCTACTAACATCAATTTTGGCTCCGTCTAGCTAGCAGAGAAGCAGAAAAGTTATCGTGAGCTTGAATGCTGCACATATTTCTTTCTGCTATATCTCGGGTTGCGTCGCTTCTTTTATCCATAGCTTTCGACAGAACATGGGGTCGTGATCGATAACCTTGTGTTTAACACCGTCACTCACTCACTTTTCCGTGGCGTTTGCGCGTCCTTTGCTTCCACTTTAGCCAAACTCCACGAGAAGTCAGGCGACACCGCACTTGTTAAATGGGTGCTTAGTTAAACTCAGTTTTTAAATTCACCTCCAGAACTCCGATTATCGTTTTTCGATACTTCCTCAAGCTCCTCACCTTTTTAAATTAAGGTGAGCATAGACAAGAACAAGGGAATTACAAGAAGGCTTGATTCAAAAGAGAGTGGGTTAAAGAATCACCGGGTAGTTAAGAATACGATTTGCGTCAGAAGAACATCACGCGGACATCGAATCAAGGGTCTCGCCAAGCAGGAGCACTCGGGGGAAATGATACTTGATGCTGGACCATGCACTAAAAGTGGGCGCAAGTATCAGCAGTTAGAAATAAACAGAATTTAGAAATGAGAAGAATGAATCGACAGTACAGCACATGCACATGTAGCCACTTGCATGCATGAAAAATGATTGAACGAAACTAATGTGTAGGCAAATTGAATCTGTATTCAGTGCAGATGCACACCAGCTCAGCAACAAAAGTCAAGCCTCAGTCATCGTACTACAAGGCCCCATATACACGATTAAGCTTCAGTTCACGTGTAGACAATTCGGGATATTATAGAGATAATTTGCTGTTTTAGATAGACGAGGAATGAGTACCAATTGCTACTGGGATTTTCGCAATGACTCCCAAAATCGTAACCAATTCTTCAATCGCTACAACAACGGAACTATTCTCGAATCCTACAACGACTACTTCAAGTGCTTCCACTTCAATGCCTGTAATCGCAAGGACTCTCAAATTTGCCTTCAAGAAATTACTGCTCCAATCCCAACCACCTCAATTGCTCTAGTGCTTGAGCAAGCCTTCTCGTAGGCCTGTACACATTACTAATGCTATACGCCCTCTTACCACGGCAGATATGAGCTTGCGTAAAATAAATTCGTTGAGCGCTCTATTGCAAGCTATCTTAATTGTAGGAATCTTCTAGCCGGCGACCATCATTCTTCGCCAATAAAGAGACCGTACTCGGCTAGTGGCTCTTAAAAACAAGGACACATAGACATTTTAAACTACTCTTATAGATACCCTATTGGGCACATTCCTGTGAGTTATACTCCACCACGCTTTCTGAGATACAAATGCGTTAAGTGAATGGTATGCCGACACTTACCGTGGTAAAGGAGGTAAGGTTATCTTTGAATCTACCGAGACATCCCGTCTAGCGTTCCAGACATTGGCGATTTTGTAGGCAACACGATGGAAACCAAATCCCACTTAGTTACGGCACCTGATTGCCTTTTCCACGTTAATCGCAATAACACTCACCCAAATCCCAATTTCATTTGGTCACTTGTGGGGGCACGTGAGTGGGCTGGTCGAGTCACCCGGATGTAGTCCGGCTCGATCTTTGCCTCATACTCAGACTCAAACCCGACAGGCACCAAGGCCAAGTCGTTAACGGACATGAGGTTGGAAGGTACAAACCCGTTGACAGACGAGGCTATGCATCCTGGTTCTCGTATGCTTCCCTTGACTATCTAATTTAATGACTGATATGATATGGTTTTATGCTTGCATATGCTTTAGCAGTATCTACGTCTTCATTTTCTTCCTTACTTGCACCTTTCTCCTTTCGTTTTACCATCTGTTTTAAGCAATCCTGCTTACAATTTTTGATCCACCTCTTTACCCTCTGCCCTAATTTGTAGTCAAAATGGTGCCAAATAAAAATAAACTAACATCACATCCCATAAAATTATTACGAGGATTGTGCGTCCTGCATTAGGATCAAGGCGAGCTTGCCCATTTCACCAAATGTAGTGTTGCCCTACTTCGGCACTCATGCGATTGATGTGGTCAACATGACGGCTAATGGAAGTTGAAAATGGCACGATTTTTGTCAGCCTAATCAGGTTGCGCTTTTGTCGACTTGTGTTGTTGTGCTGTTGTATGTCTAACTATGTGAACGATGTTGCGTTCCTGAGCAAAATTTGTGATAGTATTAGCGACTATGGAGAAGTACTGTGGGACAATTCTGTCTCGCACGCGCAAGTGGAAATTCAGCCAATGCAGTCCGTAGACCTTCTTTGGGAATGCGAGTGGGTTGCATGGTGAGCCTGCAAGAATGCTGCTTTGCACTCAAGTCTGTTCTTCAATCGCATGCGAGCTGACACCTCATGTTCTCAATCCACCTATTATCTTGGATGTGCATTACTCTGAGTGATGTGGCGATATGTGATGTTTTGCATAACAGAATCAGCCAGATTCTGCAGCTAGGAGAAAACGAACGCTTTCTGCAGTAATTGCGCTTTGCATGAGATAAGGAAGAATGTTGTAAGAAAGAATACACCGTGTATTTTCTTACGTCTCCTCTCAGCCTATAGCATAGCATATCCCTAGTAACGCAATCACCTAGCAAGGAGAACCATAGGGTATTGGGTTTAAGAGCGGAAAACAACGCTTAAAGGAATTTTAATCGTGAATAGCCAAGTTGCATTTAACTTTCGCGAAAAGTAAACCCATATTTTTTTTGTGGGAGGAAAATCTTGCGTTGTTGTTGGGACTGACATATTGTTACCTTTCGCATCGCCTCTGCGTTTGCATCCATTTGCGTTTCTAAAAAGTTGGTCTCAGGAAAGATCACCGAGGAAAGAATGAGGCCTCCCCGTTAGTTCTTAGCGCACTAAAGTTACTCGACTTGACAACCAAGCAATGTCGTAGTGGATAGGGAAGTGAACCACGTCGGCTGCAAAACACGTGCACTCACTTGTTGTCTCTTCCCGATCTCTAGCTGAGAAGATGAATGCATTCGCGTGTCCGCCCATTTTACGAGTCAGCACTAACGGCAGATAGTGTAATATGTACGCCTGTTGCCAAGTCGATACCTCGCCTCTTCGTCGATCGTCCCGCTTGACCGCTCGCTTCCTCTACTTCATCCTGTTCACACGAGTACTCGTCGGTTTCCGGTATAAGTGACTTACGCATTTCGTGAAGACGTCGTTGCAGATAATACATCAATTCGGGCATTGAGAATGCGTCCGGTACTATAGTTAAAGCTGAGGGCTGACTTACACTGACCTCCTGCCATTAACTCTAGCTCACACTGATTATTGACATGTGATTGAGAACTACTTAGATATTAGGCGTCTAAACCCTCAATTGGGTCGTCAGGCCCCACTTAGCCCGTGGTTACCACTAGAGCAAGACACGACTTTCTGATCACAGTGTCCAACAATGCTGCACGACCTCCTACTCTCTGCTGTCTCAAAAAGGGACTTGTCGGCCCAAAATCCCTTTAAGAAATCGATACACTCATCCCTCTAAAACGACACTGCCATCAGTCACAGCCTATTCTAGTCCACTGCTAAGTCCTCTTCCGCCCATTTGCGCCAACGGCAATCGGGAAAGAAGGGCAGCCTCTACCAGGTTGGGTTCACACAACCTTGATGTCTACAAATAGGTCAAGGTACGGCAAAGCAACTTTTGTACGACCCCACGCCATGCACCACTTTTTCTGTGAGAGCTGCCTTGGCACCACTTTTAGCTGTGTAGATGATAGAGGTGCCGCTATTGTGTGGTAAAATACTAGTTGTCTGCCTCTCTAATTTAATTACCTGACAGGTGGAAGTGTTTATTCGAGCTGATAAATTCCACCTACAGCAAAGCAGCAAGTGCGCAGGCACTAGAACGAACAAAAAGCAGTTGATTGACCACTTCAGAAGAATGTGATGGCTAAAACCTTTTGATTAAAAGATTAAAGTACAGGCAGGCACTTAAGCAATTATGCGGATGATGTTCGAATGTACCCTTTCCTAATCGCTCAGTGCTCCGGTGAGATGCCTTTGGAGGATGACAACAAGGCCGGGTCAAATGACTGACATTCTGAATGTCTGAGGGCTGGTTGGATGACTAAATGAGTCAACGAACGGATGGATAAATGAGTAAAAATAAATAATCACAATGTAAGAACTGAAGGCTACACACCAGTCACAATCCCCTTACTATTTTGCCCCCCCTGGCAAGGACATCGAGCCATTTTTTGTGAAAGGAATTAATTCTTTCCCAATTTAACTGTGGTGATTTGGAGAACATATGCAAGCAAAGAAAATGATTCTTACAGCCGCCGAAGCCGTTAAACACGGTCCCATAGCTCTCAGAACACAGACACTTTCCTCGATTGAACTTAGGCGAGAGCCCCCACTCCTCAAATGACTGTGTACCCCCACCCGTCTCCCACCTCCCTCCCTCTCCCTCCACATTCGAAATATCCTAACAAGTAGTCTGCTACTAGCATAAAAGTAGTTGTGCGCCGGAATCAGTAGTCGGCCTCGGAAGGGACCTTATTTTTCTCATTATGGGGAAAATTAATCCTTTATCTAAGGTGCCAGAGCTAGCGAAATCTATGCAAGAGAATCAATTTTAAAATACATGAGCTTAAAACGGTAATAGCAAGTATGCGGACTCTATAAGGAAAAAGGCAATCTTCCTATCTATAAATTAGGTTTGACCAATGGATGTCTGATAAGTTTGGTTACTAAGGCAGTGATCAATCTACTAAGCTCGGACCAGTTAACTAGTAGCGCACCAGATCAAGCTTCTTAGCACATCAACAAATGTAAGCAGGCGAGGACTTACTTAGACTGAATGCTCCTTAATTATTCAAATCAAGCCCGAGCTCGCGAGGGTGGAATAGACAAACGCTGTTTCAATGACAGCAAAAACGCAACTTAAATAAGCACGACTGACCAATGTGTGAGAGCGACTCCAACTGCCAATTAAAAACGCATTTAAGCGCAATCGCTACGCTCTCAACCAATAGTTTGCCCACCTCTTGTTCACGATTTGATTGGTCTAGAGAGAGTATCATGACTTCCGCGTCCGATCCGACTTCTAGAATGATGTTTCTTGAAGGAAAAAAAAATAAGTTGAGGTAGAATTCACTGTGTCTTATACATAGAGGAAGGTGGCTAGCATTGCTAGGTCAGCAAGCGTGCGCATGTGCGAAAATTGAATTGCTTGCATTCCGAAAGTTCGGCTGGATGTCCTTTTTCTGGCAATCCTAAGACCGGAATGATGACCACAGTTGTATTAGGATTCTACCGCTTCTATCAGGAGCTGAAATAACCTCTACCAAGTTCTACTTCGCTCTTGCATGCGTCACAGGCGTCTTACGTAATCCAAAGCAGAAATAGCAGGACAAAAAAAGCTTATCCTGTCATTATAAAAGTCGTTTGCCTTCTAAAAAAGCTGCTGAGGTCCCTAAATCAATGCCAGATGCATTTACTCATCAGATGTTCAATTTTGGGCCTTTCTATGTTGAAGAGTGCTTAATTGCAGTGACCACAGCCTCCTCAAATGAGCGTTTGACCAAGCGAATGATTGTAGTTCCCAGCTTATCAATAATTGGGTCAGCTAGTCACGTCATATTGTTTGCATATAGAAAGAGGACCGAGGGTTGAGAGCGCGACGGCCGTCGTTGCGGTAGGCAGAGGGTGATGAGGGTGAGGAAAAAGAGGGTTTCAGTTATGAGGTCACCTTGGGCCGGATGTTCGCACACGGTAACACACCTGGGTTGGGTCTGACACTAGGGTGAAGGGATGTTCTTCTCACACTTTATTTCTTATATTCCAATCTTTGTTGATGTGGTCAAAACCAGCAGCTTCCAAAGGTGTACCATTTGAATGCCTTGGTGGTTACGCAAATTCAAGAATATTAGTTTAGGCCTGAATCAAGAAGTGACTTTGTCTCTTTTATAGAGTTAATTCCGATCAAGAGACCAAAGTTGCAATTGGTAATCTTAAGCACGGCAGGCCTACACGACGTGATGACTGTTCTGACATGTGTTTGAAGACTCTTCGCTGCATAACGTACGACATGACGTCATTACCGATTTCGGGTGAGATAGAATGCAATTTGCGCTGGGAGTAGAAGGAAGTAGAAGTTAAAATTTAACTAATTGTTCTGGTTATTCAGACAACTGGCCGACGAGAAATAAAGTATGGCTTAAAAAGGAGATACAGGGGGAAAACAAGTCATCATTGATAGAAACGAAGAAATACATGACATTGACATTGCATCCCAGGGCTGTGATTGAAATCATTCAGTTTCTTAATCTCGGTTTCGAAAAGACGTGACGTTTTGCTGCATCCAGAGACCTTAAAATCTATAATGCATTGTGGAGAAAAGTGTGATTCAAAGGGGATGGTGTTTGACTGAACACAAACCTTGTGGCTTCTGCGATTACCTTCGCCACCAAAATTGATAATCGGAATGGCGCTAGTCACCACACTCCCTCCGTTTGTTTGAGACGGCTTTAAAACCGCGATGTAATTACTTAAATCACCTTGGTTGTATTGGCAGCCACTTTACGATATCCGATCTCGTGTCTTCCGGCCTGGAAGCAGCATTTGGAATCGGTTAATGCCAGTCTTTGAACTTTGTATTGCCTAAGCTTCCCCTAATGCATCCAAGGTTCCCTTTCATTGCGTCCACCCTAAAATATTTTTAGATTTTTCTACTGAACTTGGAGTTCTACACTATTTGAATCTAGTAATATTTATGGCTAGTCGGCCAGACAAAAACTGCTAAGAGCGCTGCTTGAAGATGGAAGAACAGTGTTATTAGCAGACCATTTCGTTATTTCCCATCAGGCCTAATGGCATCAATGACAGACTCAAGAGTTAGGAGAGTGGATTTGGACTCAACGGAAACGCGAGCCAGCATGCTTTGTGGCTGCTTTTCAAAGCCGACCAAATTATAAGGTCTACGGACTGCTTGCCTCTATGCTGTTTGTGAATGCATTTGAAAACCTCGTTTCAAGAGCATGCGGTGGGTAAGAAACCAATCAGGGGTCATGGCAAAGCAGCGTTTTGTCACTTCCTTAGCCTAAGTTTACTCGCTATGGGTGCTCAAAAATGGCGCAAGATGGAAAGCATTCGGCGGAGGCATATGACATGAAAAATATCGTGTTCCTCTACCACTTTAGATGATTTTAAGTAGTTTTAAGGTGGAGCCGAAATAAAGGGCTATTAGGAAATGGGACGCGCAGGCAAGCCTTGGATCTAAACAAGTAATACCTGGTAGGAGAAGGATGTTGGACGAGTTTAGCCAAGACCACTGATCAAGCAGACCAAGGCATAACAAATTCAGCCTACGCAAACCAACGAGCAAGAGAAAAATCCTCTTAATTAATGATGTAGTTATTTTAAAAAAGATGTTTGACTAGTTCTAGACCATATCATAGGACTTACGAGACCCAAAACAAGACATTGTTTTACCTTCCTGAGGCTAACCAATGACTAGACACAAAACTATGGGCAAAATGTCCAAAAGAGAGGTTTATTTCTACAACGCCGTAGTCCGGCACAATCCAGCTCTTCATATCAGCCTCTGTCGCGTGACGTGGTATTAACCTTAACAGCTTCCGGTGAGGACTTTCTTCTAGCTGCCTCGCATAGTTCTTCATCAGGTCATTCCCTCAAAGCTCCTCACTGAAGAAACAAAAGATGAAAGAAAACTAGTTGGCTGTAGTCTTGATTATACTCTCAAAGCGCTCATCGCATACTATTGTGGTGGTAGCCCTCTGCAGTGTCTCTGTGTTTTTCGGCTGACTAATGCAATAGGTCACCGAAATTTAATCAAGCCTGGGAGGAAGAGAGTGTTAATCTGCATGGAACCAAAATCAACTCACATATTTTCTAAGACCATTCAAAGCAAAGTTCTAGTTGATTTTCGGGCAAGTTAAGCTAAACCGCGGTTGCTCCTGAGTACTTTGGTCCTCCACTGGGAAGACATTACTTTAAATGTCCACTTTCTTTGGAAAGCTGATCATAGCAGAGTCGAAAGTGATTTGCTTAGGTAATCTCATTGAGAGAAAATGGTAGACACTCTTACCTTCTCCTGTTTGCTCACAAATGCAAAAGTAAGAATGGTAAAGAAAATGGCAATGATCACCTTAAAAATCCCTGTTAGTATTGGTATACGCCACCCAAAGTTGTTGCAGCTTTAAAAGAGGTGTAAAGCACTGTGCTTCTCTTTTTCCTTTTCCTTGAAGGTGTCTCCAACAGCGTCTGAAAGTACCTGTCAGCAGTCAAACTTACGCTTTTTCGACAAGGAAGAGTCATGCAGGAATGGGGACACCGCGTTTTAGTTGAAGCGATGACGAAGTATATGTTCGCTGACGTACTTCTACCTATTTCATTAGGATCTGCAGCCTAAACCAAATTAGCGTCCACCACTGTTTCAAAGGCTTCAGGCCGAAGAAAACCATCAACCATAATAGACTTTATTCTTCCGACTATGGAATCAGGATCGATCTCCTCAAAATGCCGCAGGAAGTTGTGATTGCATTTGGAAGAGCGTATCACAATCTAGTCAAACGCCTTCATCCATTCCCTACCCCAGTGTGTCGAAAGACAATCCCTACTTCTTTTGCCGGGAATACATGTCACAGGGGTATCATACTGTTTGTACTCTTGCATATCCTAGGAATTAGTTAAGAAGTGATGCGGGCAATCGTGGATCGATCAATTTCTCTTTGAAGGCATCTATGATTAATCCTGGTATTTAATATAGTACGTATGAAATGAATGTCAAACGGGTTTGTTTGGGGCTTACAGGGAATGCTGAGTTAATTAAATATATTTACAGCACCATAGGGCAAAATACAAAAAATTGTGCAATTAAAGCGCTGCTTAACCGAGGTAGAATCACCAAGTAATTTAGAGCACCTTTGCTGAGAAAATCAGTAGAGCTGATTGATTGATTAGGCCGTTTAATTGGTGATGCATAGTGCCTTAAAAGAGAACCGGGAATACCAGACTTTGGCTGTGAAAGGTGGGATCACTTTGGGTTCAGCATTGGAAATTATAGCAAAGCAATTATAGAAAACATCAGCGTTAACAGTTGATGATGGAATCATGAAACTTTGGCATCATAACGTCAGAGCCTTAATGGAACGATAGAACTTTCAATTTGTTCGCTTTAAAATTATACGAGTATATATCATCGTACATTATTCGCACTTAAAGTAGTCCTTTTACAACATCCTGTGCAGACTTTTTTCTAGTGCGATCAATCAGGTGGCTGTATGGCAGAGTAGAAATCGTCCGCCTTTACCTAGTTATGCAGTTCAAGAGCAACCGGCATACCGAGTTCTTTCTAACATATTTGATTCCTTGTTGTAGTGCTAAACACAGAGCAACCTGACATCTATTGCTATTAACTGGGATACTCTGAGCTCTCACATAAGCCACCGTAATTTGTTCAGTAGTATCTGGCTTTCGTTCACCCAGAACTAGTAGACAGACTTGAAAAGCAATCATTATTACTTTTTAATGAAAAGGGTTGTGCTTAAAAGTCTCCTATCAGTTTGCATTTGCATTAAAATGCTTAACAATTGTATCTTCGCGGATCCTTCTACGGGACCGTTGGAGATCAGTAGGTTTCAAAATCGGAATCAGTTTTCAACCTATTACTATTCCCCAGTGGGCTAAGTTTTTTTTTTAAACTAAGCAGTCAGCAATTCCCCATATGCTGCACAATGGCCTGAGTACAACAAACGTTGCTAGTTTGGATTATCGTTGCGTAAAGTCGGTGGTGCATGTGCATGGTAAAAGGGACGCACTGAACCTAACGCATTTATAACAACGATTTTTAAATCATTGCTCAAAGATAAGAACTGGGTCTGGACCATGCAGAGGCAAGAGTGGGAGCACAACTAATTGCTAGTTCGTAATTAAGCATCATGCATATTGGCCGATCTTCTGCAAAAATCGGACGACGGAACTGACGGGTGCGGCTGCTGTCACGCTTTGCCAGGAATCGCGTCAATCGGTTTAATCCGTTACGAGCCTCATTTGAGGATTGGTGGAGAATGTGAGCTACTTGAGCAAAATTGTTTATCGTGTCAGTGTACTAGCAAATGAGCAACAAAGTGAGTAAATAGTCTATTTTGCTTGAGTTGACGAGTGAGTTGATGTTAGGTGGGAGACTTAGCACAGACGGATGTGCTGCTTGAAATAACGACATGACTGAAGTGACGAAATAAGTGCTAAAATCTTAGGCAGAAGCGTTAAGGTAGAACTGCCCATCTGAAAAGATTGATGAGGGAGTAATATTGAAATAGGGAGAGAAAAGTCGGTTTTTTGTGATGAACAATGCAAAACTAAATACTGGTCGTGACAACGCACTCAAAACAAAGATACTGGCAGTGGTTTAAGATTGATCTTTCCTCTAAAGGCGCGTTATCCCAGCATTTTCAGCAGGATTGATAACTAAACTAGTTTTTGCTGTTTGAACTGGAAACGGGCTTCGACATGCACGATTTGACTTGATTTGGTAAATTATTGAAAATGTCTGTATACAAGTTCAACGCTCTCTAAATAGTTCACTTAAACTGAACGGAAAAGTAGTTTAGGTTAAGCATTACCTTACCTCTGAGAAGCGCAGGTGCTAACGACTTTGGTGCTAGTTGTCAGCCAACCATAGCACTTAGCACATGACATCGGAAAAGTTATGCTCCTCATTGTTCTATGCGACAACGGAGGAAGAGGGTGCACCGATAAGCCATAGCAACCGTGTGCATGAAGTAATTATAAGGGAAGGCAATGGCTTCTCAAGTAATGCTACTTGCCTGGCTATTCACGGCTTTAACACTGTTATCATAATGATTCCAGCAAGTAGCTGGTTGGTCGATTAGAAATTAAAGAATCGTTAGAGCCACCTCCTCTCAACTAACCATCTGTAAACCCGTTAGCAGTAAACAATGAAATTTTATCTATTCAGCAACCATATCACTATTTTGTCAATGTCATCTCTGCCACTTTTGTATTTGCGGAAATTAAGATTGCAAGCATGGAAAAATTTATAAACAAAGCGCTGTCTGCTGACACTCTTGAAACTGGACTAAGGAAAACCCAGTTCATTTGTTATTAGTTTTATTAATGCGATTTCCATCAGATTTATGAAATTATTGACGATTTAGCTCGGACGCAGTTGCTATATGAACTTTAAGCAGCCAGAATCCCGTATACTCGAAGCGTTTGCCCAATCCCAATATTGGGGAAAAACTACTTCAGACTCTTATCTCTGCACCATGACAGATGAACTGTTTTTCGGGCATTCTTAGTAACCCTACACCCTACTGTACGCAGAACACATATAGCCTCCGTGTATTGCCTCCTTTCATTTTCAAGGTAGCATAAGCAAAACAAATTTATTTCATCGTCCGAAACATTGTTTCTAGAGTCACTTTACATAGTTTTTCCATCGTATTCTATTTATGCATGACAATACGGCAAGATGGGTAAGGCGGCGTCATCTTGCTTGTGATAGTACCCTACTTAAGAGCAATTAAAATGCGATGCAATTAGAATCCTATCTTCCTTTATTTAGGTAGTGCACACAAAAAGTGAAGATAGCATTCTAATTGCATGGCATTTACATTGCTCTTAAGTAGAGTAATAAAATTCGTGTACATAAAATTGAAATAGTCAAACGCTGTTGTTTTAAGCGTTTCCGCGCACTTTATGCGCTCATTTTAGACGGAATGCAGAAGAAAATCATAGTTAGTCTAACGGAGCTAAAATAATACATTTATTGCACTAATTCTAGTAAACTAATATCCATCGGAAGAATGTACAGGGTGCAAGTGTCTGAGACGCCCGATAGTGATTGTTGACAGGCGTTTATGATGCACATCTTGATTGAGACCTATACTCATAGCATTTAAAGGGCCATTATTAAGTGCACTTAGTAAATTAGTGATTAAGCACGGAGGGTACTTACAGAAAAGCCATCCTGATGCGTCGGATCCAAGACTAGCCACTCCTTAGAAAGGACCCAACAACTAAAGCTTCGCCTAACGTTGATCGACTTGCTCAGTGACAACTTGCGGTTTCTTTGTCTGATAAAGCTGTCTACTGCAATGTAGATTTGGCACAGTATCTCGGTGGCAGCAGGTCAGCAAGCAGTCGTTATTATTTCTTACAATTAAGGCATTTGACTCTGGCGTGATCACCACTTTTATCTTCGAGCTTTAAAAAGCGGCCCTATCTGTGACTTAATCTGATAAACCTTGCTTTGTATTCGGTATTAACTTTTGTAGGGGGCGATTAAAGCACGATTACCAGAAGATGATTCAACTGTCAAAAATCACGTGCATGCAGATACCAAAGCATATGCCTTTCGCAATAATGGGTGTTAGTTTCTTATTTATACAAATTCCATTTTATAACACGGAGGAAGAGAAAGAAAGAAAACATCAAGGCGCACTAGAAATTGTGAAAATGAATATTAGCTACTTATCGAGCGATTAGTAGCGTTTTTAGTGCAAAAATTAGCCCAAGATGCAGAAATTGAATAATTTAAAAACAACATGAATCTCTCACGAATTCTAGTTAAGATTTGTTGCATGAACTACCTAATCTTGACTCTGTACCAATAAACTAGGCTTCCCTTACAAGCATTTGAGTGATGGCAAAATTCTCACACCTTTTTCATTCGGCTAAATGCGCAAGGCGGACGGATGTAAAGTTCTCCTTATCTGTTTTAGCGGCACCTTTAACTCCATAATTTCGGCTAAGCCTTTCTAACTTTTCGTTTTTTCCTCAATCGGCACACTTTTCAGAACCCATTATTCTTCGCTAACTGCTATTTTGTTCACGCAACGACAATGACCAATGTCTCTATTCTATCATGACCTCTAGGGCGTCTTTATTCCTCTCTACATTCCCAGCAATCATCATCACCATGAGACGCTGCAAGTACTCGGTTGACTAGTGAAAGGACTAGGTTGCATACAAATGACACCGCCTATTCTTCGTTCATGCTATTATTATTAGATATAGCTCCAAATTAGAAATCTGGAGACAAATTTATCGTTCCATTTTCGCAGTGAGGAACTATGAATTCGATTGTTTGGCTTTACTGAACAATAGTAAATTTCTTGTGCCATATTGTGCTAACCAATGTCCAAATAGAAAGTGTCATGACTTTTTCCAAAGTTCCATCTTCCCAACGTTGCATGCATTCCAAACCTTGCGCAATTTTATATTTAACCCGATTTCCTGACATTTTAATTAAAATCCACCCCTGCGTGCAGCAATGTTTAGGATGAAAAGCTGGAAGTAGCAAATAAAAGCTTTCTTCTTATGGTGAGTCCATGCCTACTCGCACAGCACATAGCTAAGTGTGCATCCGTGGATGCTATGTAAAGGCAGCTCGTCGCCACACTCTAAAAGGTAACAAAAAACTTAATGAAATACCCAGTAGCTTATAGAACATACGCCTAATAATTAATCATGTTGCACTACTGTGGTAGGATCTTAACTATCAAGGCTACCAGTGGGATGTGACGCAGCGCAATGAAATACAATGCTTGCCGTTTCATATCCATTTAGCAGCACCTGATTATTGTCAAAATACAGACCATACCGCATAAAAGCTTTCACGATTTGCACTCATGACCTCTGCGCACTGAATGCTTTCGCCTTACTCGAGTATCGTTCAAGAGCAATGAGTTAAGAAGTTAATATATAATCATCAGTAAAAATCTACAAATCTTGCTCACCGAATAATGCATGCTCGTATTCCACGAAATACTCCAGACCAAATGGCTATAAAACGTATGATGCCAAGAAGTTTCAAGAATTCATTGCAAGCTAAGTCAAATGGACAAAAGAAGGCTTACGGAAATGCTGTGAATGCATGTGACTTAACAGTGCTTCGAACGTTGGGTGTTCAGCAAAGCATTCCGTGCAACGAAAGCGTACCTCAGAGTTTGCATTCCTTTGGGCTAAGGTATCGTATAATGAAGAGTAAGTTTAAAAGGAGATTGTGCTTGAGGCCAAGACAACGGCTGAGGAGCAGCGCACACGTAGAATTTTATCAGATTTTAATTGACGCTAACTTACAAATATGTGCGTTGACGAAATGGGTGAGAAGTTCTCCGAAGTTTGGGAATGGAATGAAGCAAATGGAACATGCATTGTGATCCCATTCTATTTGGAGGTTAAAGGGAAGTGTTTCAAAATATAAGAGGACACAAAGCAAGAATAATGGAGAGGTTTTGCCATTCTTCTTACCTCTTTGATGTAGTAAGAGCATCCCGTAGGTTCTGCAACATGTTAGACAAATTGAGCAATATGGATCTAAGAACGCTGAAAGGCGCCAATCATGCGTAAAATTAGGACCTAAAATCTTTGACGCAAATCATCTAATTCGCCTGCTCATTAAGCACCCCATTATCATTTGGATTAAACTAGAGTTATTCCTCTTGCCATACTTTGCATATCAATAACCTGCTGCGAAATAAATATGCGTAAACATAAATAATTAAGCACAGATACAGCCTTTATTTATGTGTGTTCATACGCATAAGGAAGTGCATGTAAAATAAACGACACCTACCACGATGCTCGTTATTCGAGTGTGCAAAACCTAAAGTGACGCTTATGAATAATAAGAAATGATAAGTACATCTGTTGCCATGCATTATAACGGTAGAAATGACCAGTCGCGCAAAACCTTGCAAAAGCGAGTGTGTTCGAATTAATGAGTGATCAAAGGATAGCCTGAAACTGTCCTCAACATTGCAAATGATTTAGATGCAGAGGAACATTTGTTTTATGTGTTCGGCCATAAATTTAACCAAAGAAGATATGTGGTTAAAATTCACCTTGCCTTAAGCCAGTACTTCTTCGTGCTGTGTTCCAACTCGCTTGTTTTGATACAGCAAACATTTTAAAGGACTATATTTTGGTATGGTTGAACCATATCTTCATCATTTTTACCGGTAAAGTGAGAATATTCTTTTTTGGCCTCTGAAGTATAGAAATGATAAAACGGTTGCTGAGCTGTTGTCTGATCAGCCTGAAATGTATATTTATCCTATGTACATTAAAGATGTCTTTGCTCTGCACTTGCCATTTCCGGCCAGCATTACGTTGCGTCATTAACAAACTAAACATGCTGCATTCGAAATTCGGGTCCCTGACCGATTGAGACTCCCTATTTCTGAACTTACACCTTACACCTTGATTGCTAAGAACATAGAATTCGCTTAACAAGTTCTGCTTACACCAGTTACTTGCACAGAAGACTTACACATCATAGAAGTAAGCTCCATGCTTCACAGTTCGGGATACTGCAAGGCGAACAATATCCCTTCATGAAGAATGGAACCTAAAATTGCGGAGGTGGGGTTTGACTTACGATATTAAAGAGTGTTAAGCTTGCCTACCCAATTAACAAAATCCTTGCTAAACGAAGAATTTAAACCTTAATTTTACCTTGCTTTATGGTGCATCGAAGGTACACTAAGACAAGAGGTGCATCTGATCGCGGCCATAATTGAAGGCATCGGTCAGAAAGCCATGAAGGCGAATGTAAACAAATCACCCTCATTCGCTTTCTTTTACTCTCTCATCATCAACCGCTTAGCCTCCTTCGAGCACAGTCACTCTCGATTATTGCCCTTGAGGTAGCCGCGAAAAATGGATACCAAGAGTAAAAACTTTTTTGCCCTTCTACTTTAGGGAGTGACTTTGAAGTCTAAAATTGTGCGAAATCGCACTACCACCATTCGCAGCCTTTGCATGCAAGCCTCATTTGGTTTATTGTATGCACGAACGTAGGTCTCAGCTGTGGTCAGGATATGCAACTGTGCCAGCTCTATTCCCATGTAGTTGGTTGCTGTCGCTGAACTTTAGACTCGCCACTCCTGCCTTTGTCTCACTTGTCTCGCGACCGTTTTTCTTCTGTTTACTGTTGCCTAAGATAGACAATTGAGTAAAAGATTATTTCTACTTGTTAGGGATTCACGACAGCTGCCTCATTGATCCTCCTAACGCGACATACCTAAGAAAGTTAACCGTCAGCAAGATGAAAATTTACTATTTATCTGTTACGTCTTTGCTTTGACGGAAGCTGTACGCTTGATTAAATCTCTCTATAAACCAGATTTTAAAACATGTCTATGGTGGGAGCGTTAGCAAATGCCATTAATGACGAGAAAAGTTTTCCTGGCTTTGTCGGAAGTTGAGGTAACTTCATTGGCAGAAGAGTGCGCAAGCGAAGAATTGCGTTTGCACAACATGTGCATCTCATCAATCAAAATTCTCGGCCCAATATAAAACTCATTGAGTGAATTTTGCAGTCCAGTTTCCAACAAAAGTGTTGGTAAATAGACCACTAGCCTTGATTTACGTAGTGGCCTGCAAGACGACCGAATATGCTAGTGCTATAATTCTGGGCATATATATATATATATATATATATATATGTATATGTATGTAAGGTGATTGACTGAGATTCGCTCCTCTGTTGTTTTTGCCTTGACCTGTCACTTCACAATCAGTGAGCGGTGGTGATTGAGTCTTAATTTGCTTGAATCTCAATAACCAAGTATGAAAATATGCTGAGTTTACACTTTTGCAAACGCGTAGTCATGAATCGCATTGGCTAGACTGCATATCAGCAAGTTTGACAAAATTTTAGTGGGGGTGTTCTGTGTGTGATAACAGGGAAAGGAAGTCGAAATACTTCAATAGTAAATCACGTAAGGTTTTAATTATAAAAGGAGCACATTTTATGATGCAAAGTATTGAATAACAGCCGAACAGACCGTTCCCGATCACGTTCTTCCTGATTTCGCAGTGAATTACGCTGCGTTGGCTGCCTTTTGGAAACAAAATAACTGCACAAACACTGGCAATGGAACCTTATACTTGCTTTCGTTTTTGTCTGCCCTGATATTAGCTTTGAGTGGAATGAGAACTCTGGGGTTTACTACCTCTTGTAGTTGCTTTGAGGCATTCTCCAGTCAGATAGTGACCATTTGGGATTGACTTCTCCCTGCCACTTTTGCATTTTTTTCCTTTATTCCGTACTTCACCACTCGTCTTAAAATTCTTGTCGTCTCCATGTCTTTGTGACACCTTTTATTCTGCTGCTGATCAATTTTTAGTAGGCGAAGCCTTTAATCCACTATTTCTGGTGTCGTGTTTGCTTTTCAGGTAAGTCAGTTGCTCATCTTTCTGAAAGTGTACCAGTCCATTGCATTTGGATGCGCTTATAACTGCTGGACATTTCAGCAGCCCTCAATGCAACACACGACCAGTTGGGAATTCATGAAGTTCTATTTATCATCTTTTAATCGGATCTCACTTCATTCCGATGCTGCGCATTTGGATCAGTGAGACAAGGCCGGTGCGTAAGAAATAGAGGTCTATGGATAGGAAGTGCCGCAATTTTATTAACTTATACGGTGCGATCCCGAGTACCTTTTTGCTGAACTAAATGCTTAGAGACTAGTTTCCTATGGCATATTTTGCGACGAACGACACTACTATTAATTAAATCAACAGCAGAATCAGTAGAATTCTGCATGATTGGGTGGTTTGTAGCTCGGGTTTCTACTTTACCGCTTTATGGGTGGCTACTATTATCCATATGCTTGAGCTCTTCGCATAACCATTAACCTCTAGAAATTGTTGCAGCAACTCGATTTCACAAATTGAGGTTTATAAGCTCCAGTTTTTCGCTTTGGTCTTCTGTGCAGCACTTTAAAGCCTTCCCGAGCAGGTCACCACAATTAAATGGCAAGTAATTTAAAGGCTAAGCTGTGGGCTACAATGATAGTTGAATCTAAGGAACCAGTTTTGATTCTTGGGCTGTGGATGAGAAATAGAGCGGCGAAAATTATTGTCCGGAGTAAACAATATTTGGAAGCTCACGATCGGGTCCTTGTCAAAAATGGTAGTTTAGAGGTACTTCAGAGCTGATGTGGAAAACTTCATACCAAAGGATCAACTGCGCCTGTTTGACTCGGTTGTCGATCTCCTCAATTTCAAATTGACAAGAATTTTTCACATCGTTTTCTCTCCAAAATCGCTGGTTATTTCGAAGTGTCAAAGAGCAATTAGAGACGCTACAAACTTTCGGTTGTGACCTCCGTAGCTATCGTCAGTCGGTTGTACTGTATCGTCTTAACAGATACATCGGTTTGGCCCCCAATCGCACAAACAGCTTATCCACACCCAAAATGATTTGATTGAGGATGATGCCATTTGGCTAAGGATGGTGGTGAACATATTGATGGCGCTCGTCCAGTCACATGGCTTGAGCATACTGCTTGTCACTTGGAAGATCACCTTTGTAAGCACAAATTGCTGGCAGTTACTTTATTTACCTAAGAGCAAAGTAACTTTGCCATGGGCAAGTTCGACCTCACGCGGCATCAAAATTGGGTACACAGGGTGCCAGTATTTCAGGTATATGGCTAACAGAATTGAATTTGAGGCCGCAGGTTTATGCCTAATTTTGAAAATATGGACTGACAGAATTAGCTAGCCCTTGATGCAACGACAATATTGCAGGCAAACATCTCATGTAACTGGGCCAAACACAGACTTGGAAGCTGTTAGAAGAAAAAAAGACCGGAGTCCTACACCTTTCAGGATGTTATAAGCAGCTGTGTATTCTGATTCGGATTTACCAATTCTTTTCTTTTGCCAAAATTAAATACCACTTAGTTTGGTTAGTAGGAGTGGTGATGCTTTGAGTAGCATAAGTTTAAAGCATTTGATGAGAGACGCGTCCTTCTTTTTCAAGCAAACTGATATCAGTAAATCCTTGGCTACACTAGTTCTGAGAGAATAAGCGGTGAAGCAAGAACATTTAAGGCAAACTTGCTAAATGCCACTCTTTAAGTAGATGTCATCCATTTTAGAATCCTTAACAACACGTACTTTTTCTTCCCCTATTTATTATAGACGGAATTGCCGCCGCCGAGTATGTGCAAAGACTATTCGCTTTACAAAATGCAAACTTTAGCAATAGGTATTGCTATCAACCTTAAGATTACAGCTAATCAAAATTTTGAATAAAATTACATTGGCGTGGAAAAATGCTAGCGGTACTCAGGCATATCTCAGCACAAACCATTATTAGCGTTAAATGCGTGTTTCTTCACCAAGTCTATTTAGCTGTCAATGCAGACGAATTTTGTGCTACAACAGTATTTAGGAATCAAATGATGAAAGTGAGTCAACTCATCTCTTAGTGAAGTTACTAAAATTTACACAGGATAAGCTGTGCTAGTCATTATACAATAGCACCAAAGTGATGTTGATGATTGCTCGAATACAGCTAAGACTTGGAATAAATTATGCACATGAGGGTTGTTATTCATTGCGTAAGTATGTCACTTATGTTCGAATGCATTGCTAAGCTCGATATTATCACGGCTCGGCGTACGAGTGTTTCATGGTTAGCCTATGGCCCTTTGCAGAGGACTATTTGCTATCCGTCTAATTTATCGTGTGGGTTGGTCGGGTACTTCGGAGACTGATATTACTATTCGCATTGAATGGTTTGTTATCTTGTCGCACCGACTTTTTATTAGTTATTAGTGGGGCTTGATTTGTGGAAGAAGTTAAGAGTCCACTAAGTTGTTGCATTATTTTGTTCAGTCGTTTTGGGAAGCATTTATTTATGTACATGTACTCATTTATTCGACTCTGCACGCGCCTATTCACCAAGTTAATCGCGAAAAAAAGATTAAGTTACTGTTAGATATAATGCGAAATTGCGGTAATTTTTTATGCTGCAAAGTGGTTTAAGCGATTAATTAAGATTGTTGCGGTAGTGTTTTAAATGGTCTGTTTCTTTTACGAACAGAAAAGTTTGACAGCTGTAGCATAATTTGTTAAATGTAGTTGGAGGTGTGGCTATTATTTAGCTTTTCTTGTCGCGGACATTGGAAACCCTGGATTCTACGGAAGTTTGCTTTCCGCGGTGAAGCGTTTGTTTTAAGTTTGGAGGCAATATCGACACCCATCAACGACAACACCCATCCTCGCCATCGATGGCAATGGCAAGGGGTAAAGCGGATATAGAAGCAGACCCATGTGAGACCATTGAGACTGCACTAAGCGCCTTTGAACTTGTCGTCGTCGTTGTCGTCGCCGGTAGCTGTGGATTCACAGTCATTCATGCAGAACACGAGAGGCGGGACTTTGTGCTTGGAGGTCTTGGGAACGATGAGTGCGGTATGGGTGCCACGTCGAAGCGAAACCAGAGCGAACCCGTAACTTGGTAAGCACGCTAAATAAGTTGAATCAGACGTTATTGCCTCCTTACACTGATTGGTTTTGCTCATTCATTTTTTAAATCAAAGATGCCTAGGTATTGTGGCTTTTGCCACAATGACACGAGACAATGTTGGCATGATGTAAGTGTGAAGTAATCGGAAGTGTATTTATGATGCTTTGATGTGTACAAATAGTTCTCCGTACGATCCACCGTCATATTCGATAATCGCTTGTGTAATGTTTGAGGTCTAGGACGCGGGTAATCGGCGCGTATCCGAGGAGGCATTTTTAATAACACCTACATATGGGCGTTGCATTGAGTGGGACGACCACCTATTGCCCGAGTGTGATTAACTTATAGGAGAAACGGAAAATGCCCAACGACTTCATGCGCCGCTTATTTTCACAGATTCCATCCTATGCAGATTGTGTTGCCCAAAATTGTGTGACTTTGGGATTATCGTGTGCGTGTGTGTGTGGATATTGTTTAACGGCGATCTGCCATTTGATGGTAGTGAGTATATTTCCGCTGTCTGAGACAAGTAGTTGCTCTTATCTTTGCATGTTTACGACCGATATACACATCGAAGCTTGAAAACTGCCACTATAGTTGTTGTGATGCTGCAACATTGACAGGAGTTTGGCTAATCGCTTTTCGGCCAATATTTCTTTTACTGATGATGGACACGCGTGATGGTTAGCACATTTCTTTCCTATCCCATACGGGATTGGCTTGCAGCATGGAAGATGAGGAGACTGACGACACAGTGGCCCTACCGAGGAGAACACGGCGGATGGCGCTGGACAAGGCAAAGTGGACCGTGTTAAGCGTTGGTGGTTCGTTGAATGACGGATTTTGGTAATGAGGTCACTTAACTGCGTCGTCGTTGTGCCTTTTCGGAGTGGTGTGTTGAATGCACGTGTATGTGTTGTGCCCGAGTGTGGTGTCTCCTTTTGCCTCCGGGGAAGGAAAAGCTGAGAAAACTGAGGTGCGCATGTATGAATTGGTGATAGAGATGTTCTATTGTAGATTGAAGTTCCGCTAGCCGTAGCCCATCTGCATGACTATGTGACGGGTGCAGCGTATTTTGCTTCAGGAGGAGGTGTATAACTGCTGTACTTTGTTGAGCCGCAGTTAATTGTTGTTAGCACAGGTAATGCTTTAATTTTGAAGTGAATTGTCAACTGTTGGAGGTGTTATGAGCCTTTAAAAGGAGTGGCATGCTGTCACTTAGCCCTGAGAATGGCTTTAGAAAGTACTGAATGTGTAAATAGTGGGTTGTGGAATAAAACTGGAAAGCGGTTGGGCACTCCTAATGTGGGCAATGAATGTGAGGTGCTGTAGAGTAATCAGAATGTCGTAAATACAAAGTGGAGGACAAAGAAAAGTGGAAATAGTAGAGGGGGTGAAGCATGTGAAAATGGTAAAATTTTTATTTGTTTACAATTAACATGCAAGAGGAATGAGTGACTATCGTCTGGACAATAAGATCAATTGAGGATAACCGTGAATAACAGACGCAGTTTATTCTTCTATCTCTTGGCTAATCATGCAATTAAACCATAATATAATGCCATGTGAATTAAGGAAATCCGTTTGGAAAATACCTTGGTAACTTTTGTTTGCTATTGCAAACTAGCATTCCATGCCAAATCGCATCCCAAAAGTCGAGTGGAGTAGCGAAAGTAGTTTCCGATGTCTTGCCTTCCAAGCATAATGTGTACAAACCGCAGACACGCACTATCTTAACCCTCTTGACCACAGTGGTAGCGTGTGCCAACAAAATCTTAAGTGTCACCTGGCAAATCATGCCCAGACCTCCAAAGGTAGTGCGTTACTTTCTCCAGCTCAATACAGTTCGGCCTTGCATTCTCCTCTTCACACCTTGTCAAGTGAAATGAGTGAGGGATTCCAACGGAATTCATGATTAGGACGACGATGCCTTGCTTGAAGTTGATAAAACGTGGAAACAACTGATTTCAATTTGCTCCATCTCACCTGATTCCTCAAGGGTTTTAAGCAGAATTTCGGAGGTGTGGTGTTTATCAACACCCGGTAGGTTTGCCTACGTAAATCGCAATACACTCATTTTTGTCTCCACCATCAGGCAACCGCGTTTTGGTGCTGGAGAGGCAAGCCTGTTCAAACTCTCATTCTGTGGCCGAATTTAAAACCACACAATGCTTAGGTATCCTCTTCCATAATGAGCGCAACGGTCAAATCTTCCGTACTGTCCAATGCTGAATTGCTGTTCTGGTGTCTGACGTCTGCCAAGCCTTCGAAGGTGCAAGCCTTTGTAAACGGTTCCACACACTCAACAGTCCTCAAAAAAGGAGACGTCTATCTATCTATTGACCATCCTAACCAAATCCGTCCTAGTTGTTGTTGTCATCGTCGTCGCCTGCTCCAAATCGTTGGTGATAATGCGATTGTCTGATGGCTGAGGAGAGTGCTGATCACCTCAAGCGTAGGTTTTGCGACACTGCAAAGTTCGCCATTTTCTCGATTTAATTTATTGTCTGGTTTCGGCTTGCATCTAAGAGCTGACGTTATTCGTGCTCGCGTGGATGAAACATTAACCTCCATCCGGGCTATCTACTCGTAGCTATTTGCACAGTGGGAGACTACGTCACCGTTGGGATGTTTTATGAAGTCCTCTTCCACCACCAGATAAACATCTGTCTCAAGTGCTTTGGAGCATCTTTTGTTCTGGCACCGGTATGATGTTATTTACTGCTAAGAATGCATTCCTGGAGCAGATAAAAGCGACTTGTCACTTAATCAACAAATCAGTGGTGCTATTCTAGGGCAAGAACTTATGAAATGCTCAATTGTTAATGAGCGGTGAGCAAGTTGTGCAAAGTCGTTTGAAAATGTGCCACGACTGGCTCGCAGTCTAGACTATCCACTGATAGTGACGGTCTCGGCGTTCGCGTGTCCAGTGTATGTGACGGCGTCGTGGACAACGCCCTTCAGGAAGCCCTTGAGCTTATCGCTAATCTTTCCCTCCTACACGAGCCCATCCACTTTAGACATTTAGCAGTCACCTAGAAGTTGGTTGATCACTTCTGTCCTAGTCCACAACCACAGCACCTGGACCTTGAATACACCCGCTAAAGAGAAAGGCTCCCACATAAATATAGAGCGTGGTGACCTTGACAAACGTGCCGAAGATTAAGTATCACAGAGTAGTCACTGACAGCCATCAATAGAGGTGTATGCAAATCAGAGAATGCAAGTCATAAAATCCTGTACAGTACACAACGCTTGATTGATAAATGACAAAAGGTGAGGGATAGTGCACTCATCACTCTGTCGAGTGTCAAACATACTGATTAGAGGCCGATTATGCGTCCTCTAGTGCATAGAGAGCAGAGCAATGTGAGAAGATTGTACTAAGGTGGAAGGGGTGCCACAAGGAGGATGGAGAAAGGAGAGGGAAGAAATCGGAGCGCGCTTCAGTGAACCCCCCTCAACGTGTCTCGTACTCCACCACTACTGCTTCGAGATCATCCAACTGGCATCCTTGTTGCCTGTGAAGGTGGCCACACTGTCATTAATGTCAGTTGCTGTGGTGTGGAAAAGGCATCTGCTTGAATGTTGCAAAGTAGAAAGCAGTTGTATCGGTTTCAGTGACGTTCAGTCTTCTGTAAGTAAACCATTCACCACCACGAGACACTGTGTCCACATTCCACCATACGCACACACTGAAAGCACAGTCCTTGAGACATGAAGTGGTAAGTGCTTCAGGTCCATGAGATGACCTCTGTGTGCGGACGATTCGGGGACAATCCTTGATGATGAGAGATGTCCATTCGCTCAGCATCTGTGGGATCTCGAGTCAGTCCCACCATACGCCATTCTCCCAGTCGGACATTCACTCATTAAGCCACTCTAGACGTACGTGGAGAACGTACAGGAAGAACGAATTCATGGTTTGCCATGGTTTGCACCTCTTCTTCGTTATTTGAAACAGAAAGTCGCCTTGAGAGCGATGTCCTCCGAGTGACTAGACATATCCAAAATTGAACCGTTTAAGCCATTTGATTACAAACGATACGCTTCACTAATGTCTACTGCACTTCTTCCAAATACTGTGGAAAAATCTCGATACGACTAGGAATGGATCGCAGATTGTGGACGAACTGTGTTCTGTACTTTCTTGCAGCAAATTATGTCGTAATCAAGGAGTGTTCAGTCCAGGAATTCTTTCCCTTCTCCCTGTGTGAGGGTGGAAAATTGGGTTTGCGACCTTATTCCCCGTAGAAGATGTTACCAAGTGGACAACGAGAGCACTCCAAATCAGTCACATCAGTTTGTCCACCACCACCACCACCACCACCACCACCACCACCACCACCACCACCACCACCACCACCACCACCACCACCACCACCACCACCACCACCACCACCACCACCACCACCACCACCACCACACCACCACCACCACCACCCACCACCACACCACCACCACCACACCACCACACCACCACCACCACCACCACCACCACCACCACCACCACCACCATCATCATCATCATCTCAAACACTGACGCAGAACTGTGGTGCACTAATTCATTTCACCTATGCATACAAAAAGAAGAGCCGCCACTTTGTTAAACGCTTCGGTCACCAACAACAAAAGTTAGTGTCGATGGCGAAGAGTCACTCAAGGACCTTTGATTAGTCGCACAAGGCCTTCGAGGCTAACAGCCAAAGCAGAGTCGAAATATGGACTACACATGCTCAAATGGCAAATATAAAGGGCAATAAATAAGGGGTCTTGATGGACAAGCATCACCCACCTGACAAATAACTATGGAGGGTAGTTCTGGGATTTTGGTTATAATCGAGCGTCGATATCTGGTGAAGGCTGGCGGGTTCTGTTTACCTTAGAGCTAACCCTTCCTATTTCAACTGATTACAATATTCGATATCCATTGACTCACATTTGTAACGTCATTTTGCAATATTCTTTACACGAATGATCCAAAGACCACTCGTAAGAACAAGCGTTTGTTCAAAGCAGCGCAGTGTACTGAAGGCAGCGCAAATGCGCAACGTGTAATCTGACAATATGGACTAGGGATATGGCCAGTTAGTAACAGTGCAAAGTGCATGCAACTTCCTGAACAGTTGTAGTGGTAACGAGAAAGAAGCGATTCTTTTCTTGCATGAATTTGTTAGCTTCCATTGAAATTCCAATATATTGCATCATGTGGCTCTATTCTTCTGTATTTTAAAGTGCCGATTTCAGCGATGCCTCAGAATAACGCATCGCATTTAGGGCTAAAGTGAGGCTTATCGATCATTCTAAGATGCGCTAATTTATGCTGTATAACACGGAGTATTCTAATTTTTCATGCTGGTTTTCAATAAAGACTTTTAAGAATATGCTGTTGCTGTGGGAAATCGTTTTACATTGGGCAAATTCTCTTTTGTTTTTCCACTTGGCTACTTATAAACATAAGGCAGTAGAGTCAAAAGAGAAGCTAGTTCTATTATAATTGGTCAACAAATGCGTGACAAGCCTTTGCATCATGCCTATAGTTGCATGGTACAATGAGATGAGCTGTGCCATGCTCATCACTCACATTGGAGCCCTTATCTTACTGTCGGTTCGTTCATGCCACCAGCAGAGCATTTGTCTTCCAGCCCTAATTCAACGGCCGACAGATCAGGGTGAATGCCGATCGCAATAATCAGGCAGATACTTGGTATCGAATAACCGAAGGAGACATCCACTCCCTTCCTTGTCACCACTACGGCATAGTGACTAAGCTAGAGTCAGATGTTGCGTGATAAGTCGGCAATGGCATTCGCTTCGCCATCTTTGCGTGTACCTTCAAAGTTTCCGGGTTGTAAGAGAACCGGTGATCCAAATCGGTGCCACTCTGCGCACTCTCCATTGACAGGTTCAAGCATTTTGCAAAAAATTGAAAAATCATCGAGGGTGGTGACATTGTCCCTGTCAGAGTGTGTTTCTATTTAGTACTCGTGCATCTTCTTGGAACATCCACAGTATCAGATAGTAATAAAAATTAACGCACACTCGCATCAGCTGCATCAAGCGAATTCATTTGAAGAAGATCCTTGCCAATTTGATTCGAACCAGGATAGTAACAGCAGGTTTCGCTAATGCTCACTTATTATCTAAAGCGATGCAAAGCACACACTTTACGGTCTGTATTAGTTTAGCCAACATCTTAAAGGTGGATCTGCATACCAGTCCATGAGTATAGTCGCTTACGCCCTATTTGTTGCATCAAGAGCACCTTTTCATATGGATTTACAAATCACGTCACAATGCGCCTTAATATTTTAATGCATTATGCCTCATGAAGCGCATAAGAAAATCTGACACGTTTTTAATTAGTGAGCAATAAATCAACATAATACCGTTATAAATCATACGAACATGCAGCCAGACGGATTTAAGTGGCACCAGAGAATTGTGGTTGGTCATTGGGCTTTGCTGAGTGGATAGATAAGAAAAGTGATTAAAACTGAATGATGATCACTTGCCGCATAAAAGAGGCTGCATTTGGGTAGTTTACATCAGATTTTGCACGGCAATGTCTGTGGTAAGTTTGAAAAACCCTACACCCATTACATGACTTTACTATTTGCGTTTAGAATCCATATCCTCCCTATAAGTTGCTAAAATTCAACATTTAGAGTTGTTTTAGGAGGAACCGACGGATGAACGACTAAACCATGACCTTCCCATTCAAACACCTAGTATCCACCACAGTGCAAAGGTTATGAAATGGCTAAACGCACACCTTTGCTGGGTGCTTTTCTTTACAAACGCAGAGGAGTAGTCCCATTGTTATGATCGTGCAAGGCAACATTACGATAACGCAGAGATTTTCTTTCGTAACCTTGCGTCGAGTGCATTTTCTGCTAATATACAAGCTCCGATTAGCTGTTTGATCACCACACCATGTCGCTGCACAAGACTGTCGCCATACGTTTGAAACGCTACAAATGCCACTTGCCAGTACTGCGTTTTGCTTCCTTCACTCGTCCCTGCTTGGACGAGTCTACGGATGTTCCCAACTTTTCAAGCCAGTGGAATCCATTTTTCAGGACAGCTGGTACTACCATACTGGACATGCGTGAATGGTCTGACGAAGGTGGAGAAGGAAGAGAAAGGATGCAACTGAGCGATTATGACTGCATTTCATATCTTGATTATCCGGATTTCGGACGTCGGGATTGTGGACACCTGAATGTCCTCACGTCAAAGCAAACACTTGTTGTGACAGGCTCGATGTGGCAAACTTTGGATCTCCACCCGAACTTGGACTGCATGCAAAAGATGTTCGAGGCCGTAACTGGTTTTTACTTTCGTCCTTTTTCCAAGTTATTTGATAGTTGTCGCATTTGGTGCAGCAGGTGGCAAAATAACTAGACGATCAATTTAGTGGAGATGGTACAGTGAACCCGTCTCCATGTCATATGGAGAAGAAGTGAGGCCTTATAGGCTCACGTATTTTCATGATTAAATGGCCTATAATTGCATTCTATGGAGTGCTTTAAGGCTTTTTACAATAAGCAATACACAATGGTACTTGAAAAGACCTACATTGTATTAGTGCAGTGCATGGATTGGGAACAAAATTAAAGTGATTTGGAATTCCCGGACCGTAGGTAATATATCAGCTTGGTGCTATTATCAATGTGGAGGTGTTTTCGTAGGCTATGATGGTAGCCTTATCCCTCAACATTCAACCGTTGCGTATAAGAATACGAATTTAATAAGCATTAATAATTTTGGAATGCAACTTTAATGCATTAAAGGCTGTTCGCTTACATAATGTGACTAAAGTAGTCGGTCGGAAAGAATGCTTGTGTGTGCAACTAGATATTACTGAC